>VZTD01001028.1:1297660-1582485 GCA_013397725.1 Rhagologus leucostigma
GGGGGGCTGCAGCATTTGTGCCGGCTTGTGCGGAGGCAGCTGAGGGCTATATCGTTCCTGCAGCTGGCTGGTCAGTGAAACTCTTTTGTTTTCGTTATTCAGAATGTTGCTACAATCCCGAACCTTACCTCAAAACCTGCTTTTTTACCGCACCACTTTGTGACGCCCTGCATTGTTCTAATTGCATTTTGTGAAGCTGTCCTTTCAAGTTGAAATGAAACTGCATATTTTCAGTTATTGCCTGTAAGCAGAAACATTCCCTTGCAATTTTAGGTTGCTTCCCAAGGTTCTGTCTGTTTAATCACTGTTTCCATCCATGAGAAGGAGATGTGTGTTGTTACCAGTTACTAGGTGTTTTAATCTGTTCCCCTGTTCATGAGAAAGATAAGCTCTTGTGAAGTTATATTCCTAACTGAAATTAATAAAGGTTTGCTTTCAGGTATTTTAAAGAAACCCTCTCAATCAAGGCTTGAGGCTCTCGCCAAGCCCTGTCTGACTGGGGATTATACCATCAGACCCGGGTGTTTTTCCCCTAAAAGTGTAATAAAAGTCACTTTGACTTGCTGATTGAATCTTATAAAAGCTGGACCTTCTTTCAAGGTAAAATTGGAAGTCTTGCCCAGGAAAGACTTCCCAAGTCCTCACTGTGAAATAGAACTCCCCAGCTAACGCAGACTCTGGATGATGGTAAAGTATTTAAGTAGCTGATGATATAATCTTGCTTATTTTTAAGAAAACTGCATTTTGTGCTATGCATTTTCCTGAATTTAGTAAGTTCAAATATGTTCATGTTATGTTCTAATGATGCCATGATGATTTTTTGCTTTTTCATACACGCCTCTCATATACCCTTCCACATACCCTTTTACATAGCTTTGCATGTATCCTTAGTGCTTTTAGCCCACATACTTGTAATTCCCCAAGTCTGATAACTAGCTTAGACCCAAAGTTCCGTTAAGCCAGGAGACTGAACATCTTGAAAACCTCGAAGTTGGGTCAGTAAGCCCCAGACACCAAGGTTGTCTCCAGAACACATTCTGTAAACCACGATAGGCCCATTCAGGGGGAACATTCCTCAGGACGGGGGCTTCTCTTGAGCCTCTCATTGGGGAATCTTTGATAGATATGCTAATGTGCAAGGTCTATAACTGTATACGCGAATTATTGTGTGTGTGCATCTTGGGCGTGCATCTTGGGTGTGCATCTTGGGTGTGCATCTTGGGGGGGAGTGCATCTTTCGGGTGTGCACTTTCGGTGTGCATTCGGGGGTGCTTTCTGCCTGGATGTGGTGCACCAGAGGATCCTTGAATAAATACCAAAGTAAAACCCTTTCTCCCTCTAACTGTGTTTGGCTTTTAATTCTAAGCCTAGGATAAGGCATCACTAATGTTAAAAGTGTTTTGTTTAGTAATTCTTATTTATATAAAACAAAAAAGAGGGAATTATGGGGAAAGCTAAGTACATAGCAGCACAAAGGAGCACATGGTGGCACAGACCCTGGGGGGAGGAGGTGTCACACGGCAGACCCCTACGGAGAGGAGCCTGCCGGAAGCCAACAGGCGGGTGGCAGGGAGTGATCACCCCATAGAAGGACATTAAAAAGATGCATTGCTGATGTGGCAACACGGGATTGGTTGTGTAGTGAACATTACCGTGTAAGGAGGTGCTGTGTCTCGGGAAAGTGTATAAAAGCAGCTTGTTCCTTTGAATAAACGATTCAGATCAGGATTCAGATTGGAGATCCGAGAACTAGCACCAGACTCGGACTCAGTCTGAATTTCAATCACCAAATGACAGCAATCTTTGCTAACATTAGCTGGTTCAGACCAAAACTGATGGATTGTCTCACCCTAAGAAACACCTCTATGGAAACATTTACTGTAGTAAATTACTAGACAGAATTTCTCCTCACTACCTGTTCAAAAAAATATATTCAGTAGAAGTAGCTGCTAACTAAGATTCCATTACCTCACAGCTGCAGTTAAATTTAACATTTCCGGTTTGGTAGTAGCAAAACCTTCTGGAGGTGAATAAATCTATCACAGTGCCAACTCTTCCTCTTTGTCCAGTGGATTTATATTATACCCATGCAATTTAAGGCCTCCACAGCTATCATGATCAGTCCTGTAGAAAACAGTATCAAGCATGTTGGCACTCTATCTATGAATCTAATGTCTCCTTATTGGTATATGTAGTTTTCTACCTGGCAGTACTGGGATATCTAGCTTTTGATGAGCTGAGACAAAATGAAATGCTTTCTCTACTTTCCTTTATTTTCTGTCATTGTTTTCCAAATTGCTTTCAAATAAAAAGCAATCTGCTAAAGCCTGATTACAAGCAGCTTTTCGGAGTCTGAATTCACGTTAGCATAATGCCTGGAAAATCACAATATTCCTTGAAAATGTGAGATTTTAGTACCATTCACTGTCTGAGGGTAGCCAGAAAGAGGTATGGATTTTCCATAGGCGTAGAAACCTTTATGCTCGCTTAGTCTTATCTGTGACGTTTATCTAGCTGCCATGAAGTAGCTGTGTATCTTGATAACAAGTTTCTGAGTCCAGTACATGATGGAGAGGATCTAATCTTCCATACCTGTAGAGGAAGAGGTGAATTTCAGAATTTCTTCTTGGAAAGGGTTTTTAAGTGTTGGAATGGACTACCCAGGGAGTGGTGGAGAAACAACTGGTCATGGCACTTGGTGCTATGGTCAAGTTGACAAAGTGGTGATTGGTCAAATCTTGAACTAGGGCACTGGAGCTGGGCCATGGTATTTCTGGGCTCCCAGGTCCTCACCTGAATCCCTCTTGGAGAAGTATTTTTCACAAGGACATGGAGTGAAAAGACCAGTGGGAATGGCCTCAAACCAACATAGGGTAGGGTTAGATGTTAGAATGAAATTCTTTACTATGAAGTTTAGTATTCTTTACTAAAATTCTTTACTATGAGACCCCGGCACAAGTTTTTCAGAGAGGTTGTGGACTCCCCATCCATGAAGGTGTTCAAGACCAATCTGGACGGGGCTCTGAGTAGCCTAGTCTAGTGGAAGGTGTCCCTGTCTGTGGCAGGGAATTGGAACTGGAGGATCTCTAAGGTCCCTTCCAACCCAAACCATTCTTGATGGTGATCTTAATTCATGATTCTGTGATCTTGGCAGTTTTTGCCAGGCTAAGTGATTCTGTGATTCTATGAGGAGCTGTACAATGCAGATTGTCAATCATGATTTTTATTAGGTACATTCGCAGATATCCACTCATTTCCTCCCTCATGTCCAGAATATAACTCACTAGGCAGGTAGATGGGTCATAAAGACCATAGTCATTGGAGACCTTCAAAAGATGTACGATCGCAGCTACTGCCCTCTCTCCAGAGCAGCAGCTGGTCCTTCTCACCAACATACACAAGAAAGAAAAAGGATAGCACAAAGGTTGTGATCTTTACTAGTGCCTTTGGAGAACTCATTTCCCTCCTCTCTTACAGACCTTTGGCAGCAGCAAGCATGTTTTTCTAGCTAACAATTTGTGTATAATAAAATTTGTTGAGCAATCAATCCATATTGTTTTAATACGTATATTAGAATGTTAAGGAACTCTGATGTTGTGGAAAAGGAAGACCATAAAATAGTCAAAGCTGTTGCTTTGTTTTATCAGAAACAAATATAGGGATTCTTATAGCAGTCTGCCCAATGTCAACACTTCAAATCTTGTTAGCTTCATGTTCACATCTTTTTTCTCTTGTACTAAATCTTTTACCTCAGTTTTTCTTAGTTTTGATTATTCAATAGAGCAGAAACTGAATTCCTGTAATGAAACCTGAAATCATGAGTATGAGGCAGAAAATCAAACTTGACATCATTATATAAGGTACATAAGAAAGCAAATTTTATGCAGCCAGGCAATTCCAGATGAGCAAACTTAAGGCAGCATTTTAATACCATAGACATGTGTTATTCAGTACAATAGACTTACACAGGATTATTCTTATCCACCCAGAGGTCAGCTGGCTTGTTGTCATAATTGCTACACAAGTACCTTTACCACATGGCAGTTCATGCCTTGTAGCAAGGAAAGCTTTGATCAGAATCCCTGGAACCTGTGCTCCTTTAAGTCATTTTCTCTCCTCTCAAAGGGATTTCTAAGGAGTTTATCAAGCCATATGCCTTAACTGCTTAATTCTATGAGCTATACAGAACTTTTTCCTTTCTAAAAGGTGCTGATAATCATTATTAATTAATATGTTATTGTGCATATCACAGTATCTTTAGCCATATATTGTTAGATGCGCTATTAAAACATGGTATACACAAATGCTGTACCACTCTGAATATCAAATCCAAGTAGACAGGATGGACCTATTATTTCCATTTCTACAGAAAAGGAAAATATATGCTGTAAGATTATATCGTTTACCAGAATCACAGAATAAGCTGAAACAAAATGGACTGTCTGTGGTTATTAGTAATTTTCCTGATGTTTCAATCTTTTGCATATAATGAAATGTTGTTCTGTCTTTCTAAAAATAAGTCACTTGCATTTTTTCCTTTGGGAAGGCAGCAAAATTTCATTCTTTTTTACTTTTTTTTTCTTTTTTAATGGATATTTGCACATATGGAATCCATTATCATTCATAATAATTAGTTTAACAAACTTTACCAATTAACTATGCTGTCTTTGTGGAACACTGCTGCACTTTCAGTATGAAAATGCAGCCTGTGGCTTGCTGTGATTATTCTCCATCTAGCTCTAACACAAATTCATTCCTGTTTTTATTCTATTTTTATCAGGATATAGCTTGAAAGACTTGCCTTCTACCATCCTGGTGGAAGAAACAATTCTGTCAGACTATAACATTTTTTCATCAAACCTCCTTTTACTTCAAATTTCAATACCCATGGTACTGTTTGTAGATGTGAATGACCTTGTGGCTTTTGTTTTTACCTATAGCTCTCTTTTTCACCTGATATTGGTTTTTATATTTGAAGTTTTGAAGGTAATGATTGTAACTTCACAGATCATCATTTGATGGATAGTGTGCCTATTCAGTCTGAATAGAGAATATGTTACTACATGAATTATATTGGTTAGCAGTGCATTATACTGGTTTGTGTGACTGATTGAACTGCAAACTTTGTAAGAATGAGAAGCTGCATGCTATAGGAAAAAAAAGCAAATTCCAAGACGAAGAGTAAGTTCCTGGACATTCTCACAGATCTTTGCATTCTTTTTGTGTCTGAAGAAGTCAAAGAGAATAGTCCTTTTATTATGAACTGCTGGTGGGACTTTAAAAAAACAACTATATCTTCTACTTTGTTCATCCAGCTACTGGCTGCTTATAGAAATCTCATACTTATTCAGCTTTGTTACCAGATGCCTTATGTTTGGTTATTTTTTCGATTGTCAGCAGTCAGCTGAGCAGCAATCTCATCTCTTTTGTAACTAATTCATGTGCTCTGTACAGCAATACTGCCTGAATACCTACAGAACTCTAAACCATGACTTTGTGCAATCCCTAGCAAAAACACAGGCTGGGAACTGACTGGCTGGGGATCAGCTTTCAGAAAAGGCCCCAGGGGTTCTGACTGACAGCAGCCAGGGAATGAGCCAGCAGGTAGCATGTCTGCATGAGTCCTTCGTCTGGAAGAAAGGGAGGTCAATACTGGGCCTTATTAATAGAAGAAGAGTCAGAAGGTGAAGGGAAGTGATTATCTCCTCTGATCAGCATCTGTTAGACTACATATAGTTTTGCACTCCCATCCCCACCTCAGCACTAGAAAGACATGGATAAATTGGAGCGAGTTCAGTTTCGGTCACAAGGACAGGACAGTCAGCAGTCAAAGTACTTTCAGCTATGAAGAGAGGTTGAGGGAACTGGGCTTGTCAGCTGAGAGAAGAGCCCAGTAACCTCCTTCCCTATGTGTGGGACCAGGTTCTTCACAGTGTGTGCAGTGGGAGGGTGAAAGACAATGGGCATGAAACAAGGTAAATTCAGTTTGATATAAGGCGAATTTTTTTCCTGTGCAGAGAGACAAGCAGTGGAACAGGTCACCCAGAGAATTTGTACAGTCTTTTTCCATCCTTCAGGGTTTGAAAGACCTATCTACATAGCTTTGAGCTGTCTCATCTCATAGCTGACCTTCCTTTGAGCCAGCAGTTATCCTAAAGACAACTTCAAGTTGCTCTTGAATTATCCAGTGATTCTAATCTGGAGTAATGACTCCGTGGATTGAAAGCTGAGAAGGTAGTAAATACACACAGAACTATGGTAACAAAGAACTTGTGGCACACCCTGACAGCAAAGCACTGACTGGGCGACAATGACTTTCATCTCTTTCAGCCTGTTTGCACCTGTGCAAGGAGCTTGTGTCTGCTGTGCTTGCATTCAGGCTAAATTATTTCAGTATTGTGAACAAGGAAAATTCACCCACCTAAAGATTCTGCAATGCTTTAGAAGTGATTGCAGCTATACCAAGCTGTCTCTTTTACAATAAATAAGGGTAGGAAAATTCAGGTAGCACTTTTAGTGTCTTCCTGCCCTTTACTACACTCTAAAGAATTGATGGATACTTGTCCAGTGTTTCTCTTGTAATGCTGCATTTCTGACTAGGCCTTGCAGTCAAACTATTGACATCAATCAGTATGAGTGAAGTTCAAACTCATCTTCTAGATATATCCATAGGACTTTTGACAAACAAGTCTGTATGTTTACTTAGATGAAGCATGATTTACATTAAAGGGAAAAGAAAAAAGAGAAAGTCTATAATATATTGGGCTTTTCCAAGAAAATAGCCTTGTATTATGCATGCAGAAAGCAGGTAAACTTGTCTGTCTGTTCAATATTAAAAAGTATGCAAAAAATCCCCATACATTCAATTCTACAACACTTTGGATATTAATTCACGGTGGAAAAATAAATTTAAACTCTCAAGATCAAGAATATTGTTAATATTTCTTTAACATGACTTTTTTCCTTGTCTTGGGAACAAAGAATTTACTTTTTTCTTACTACACTGAAAGATTTTTCCTTTGAAAAAATTTGTTCTCAGACAGAAAAAAGTTACTTAAAACAGCATGCATGCATGAATTCAGCATAAATACCTAGATGTAATGGTCTAAATAGTGCCTCAAGGTACATAAAAATGTTATTTTCAGAGGACAAAGCTTTTTTCTAGTTGTAGATCAACTACATGAAGAAGTACTTGTTCAAAACAGAACTTGTAATGCTCCCTGTCATCCAAAGAAGGAATCAGAGTGTGATTTATTGTTTGACTTACTTTCTTCAGTTAAACTAGATGAAATAAACAATTACACCAAGTTTAAGCTGATTTTACTTATCAAAGACTATACAGATTCAGGCAGCGGATCCCGTCCAAGTGTTTACATGCATATGTGCAAAGACATTTAATTAAATCAGAGGCGGAAAGTAGTGGTAGTCGTGTTCCCTGGTTTTATCAGTAGTTAATTTTACTGGCTTCAATGTATTTGAAAAAGTCTCAACAGATCTCTTCAACAGCAGAATGGTCCAGCACACATTCTCACCTCCCAGAAAAATGCTCTAAAGCCCAAGAGGTAAATTAGGCTGGGATGTAAAGGACATTTTCTTCACTCTTGTTTGATATGGGCTGCTACTTAACAGAGTGTGTTAAATTAAATAAGGAAGAGTGTGTCTCTGAGTATAAAAAAAGAAAGGTTTATTTTGTGTTACAGTGTTATCTGATAAAATACATCTATTTGCAGTCCTGCACGCAGATGTAGATGTTAACTTTCTTCTCATCTCCTTCACCTGTGCTATGGCTGTTGAATAGACACCTAATGGCATACAGGGCATTCAGGACACATTTTCTTTCTTACATGTAGACTTGCAGATCCAGTTCTGAAACTAGTGTGATTCCAGGCTACATGCTATTGTAACCGCCTCACTTGGGATAGTGAATTTCACTATTATGACCAAGCTTAGCCACCTTTCTTGTCTGCTTGGCCTTGATTTTGATTATACTCTGCAGCCTGTTGGCATCCGAAAAACATACTTGCGCCGTAAATGTATGGATACGACAAATGCACTATGGTAAATCTGTCTACTGTTGATACTCTCTGCTCCAAAATAATTTTCAGCTTGGCATAGTTTAAGAGGTAAGCAGTAGTCCAAGAAATATTTCACAAGAAATGTCTGAATTTTTAGGTTTCACTGGTAAATATATACCACATAAACTTCATGCATTTGTAAGATATTAATAAGTTCATATACAGGCCTATAAAACCAGCTGGTGTAGAAGGTATTTGAATTTAGTGATCAAAGAGCAACCTAATAGTCCTGTCTTCCTGAACTCAGATGGGGCGAATAACAATTTCTGTATCACAAAAATACAAGCATTTGTTCAGAAAACTTGTCATTTGAACTCTTTTTGACAAAAAACAAGAACAAATCCAGCCATTGCTGCTTGTTTCAACCTGAGGATCACCCAGTTCTATTAATGTACCACAGTTGTGAACGATGACACTGAAGAGTACTAGCTGCAAGAGAAAAAACTAAGTAAAGCTGTGTTAAAAATGTATGTTTTACAGATTAAAGAGAATTTCAGTGCTCTTTAAAGTGGGAAAATAGGTTACTGACTAGAATGGAATAGAGACAGATAGTTTGAGAAAGATCAGTGAACTCATTCAATTCGGTTCAGTTCATCCTTGAAATCAGTGAGCTTTAGTATCATAGAACAATACAACAGATTTGGAGCTTTCTAGATTGGTCTCACTTGAATCACATTTTTATCTAATGTAATTGTGTGAAAATAGGATGGAAACACAGTTCTAATTGATCAAGACCATAACTAGGTGCTGATATAGTATAGATTACAATAGACTGATAATTTTTCAAATATGTAACTGAATCCCATTATCTGACCACATAAAACTTTCATAGTGTCGAGTACGTTACCAAGAGACACAAGAGGTGCCAAAATGAGCAAGCAGATGAAATAGATGACATAGATGAATGTCAGAAACAAAAGCTAGCAAATGAGCTGTGGGAACAAATGGAGTGTGAATCACTGCTGTTATAAGGACTTACATTTCGGGGAAAACTTGAGTAGAAATAAATCAGTAATTTTCAAATAAAGTTTTACAGCCTGTAAGAAAAGTACAATAAGCAAAGGAAGATAATACAGGAAAAGAGAGGAACAAGAAAGTGTTGGACAAGTGCATAATGACTAGTAGAGCACAATATACAGCAAGGATGAAACGAGCTTTCAGTTTCTCACTAAAACCTGACCAGGCCTCTGAAGTGCTTTTGGCAGCCTGAACAAGTTGTAGGAATGTTTGTTTTAGCTAGTTGTAACACAGGAATGCGTAGCTGTGGACTAATAGTTAATATGAAGGGTCTGTGCCTAGGACAGATATAATCAACTTCATAATTAGGGGAAGATGTTAAGAAAAAATAGTGCCTATACATGTTAGGGTTTTTTTCAATTGTTGCTGATACTACATTTATCAAAACTTATACTCTTAACATTCCAGTCACTGAGTTTTTGACTATCTTTGACAAGTTGGTCTGTGTTCTACAGTTTATAACACAAGTGGATTCTGACGTGATGGGACTCAATGAATTTTACTATAAATAATATGAAATTCTATGCAAAACTACATATGGTGAACAACAACTACCATCTGCCAGAAATTATGGGCAAAAAATTAGTCACTGAATTATTAACACACTGCTGTAAATCCAGAAATGGTTTGCTGATAGTTTGCGTTCTAAGTGTTTCATATAGCATCCTGTAAAGCATGTTGTAAATCATGGCCTGTATTAAAAACTGTTTGGGCCCTAAACAATGGTGGGTTTCTTAGAGGAAGAACTCCAAATATATGATATAAACAATCAAAGAACCACAGCAAGTGTAGGCCAAGTTTTTGTGGGGGTCTAAAGAATCTCTGACAGGGCTTGTAATGGGAGAGGCGTCATCTCTGCTATCATTATTGGAAACAGCCTTTCTTAGACTGACGCAAAACAGTGCCAGGAAGGTCTTCCTAGCATCTTTTTCTTTTGTTTAGAGTTTTTTTGAAAGTACTGACGGACTATAATAGAAGCTTCCAGGGTCCTTGGATACAGTAATGATTGGTTTCCCAGAAGTACTTAAGAGAGAAGTATGGACTGATGGGTAATTAAACCTCTAGCAATTTTTTTTATTTCCAGGGATATAAAGAAGTTTACATAGCCTTTACTGCTGTCTCTGATATTCCCATTCTTACGTAACTTTGTCTGTTCTTTGATGTAGTTTTTCTTTTTGTTTTATTTGGTTTAGTTTTAGACTTTATATAAAAATAATGGCAATTTCGTATGATTTTTCAGATAATTTTGCAGCAAGGCTGTATAAAATGCAAGAATACCTCGTGGATTAATATTAGATCCACATTCAGATTGTAAATGCGTTTTCAATACCAATCTTTAGTTTGTTATGACTGATGCACTCCTTTTTCGTGAAACTTGCCATTTTCCAAAGTTTTACTCTTCTCTTCACACATTTTGTTATATCTTTTTTCCAATCTTCAGGATTAAGATTTATCAAGCAAAAGTGCACTGCATTTTCTTAAATACAATTATCTATTTCCAGATCATTTGCCATATGTTATCTGTCTAATTTTGCATTTTTGGATTTATGTGTGTGTGTTTCACATGTTATGATTCAGTTGTAATTAAAAAATGTAATCAAAGCTGACTTTTTACTCCTGCCTAGATCAATAATGAGAATATCAAATAATCTTCATTCCAATACACTAATTCCAGACAATAATACTTCATTTCCTGTCTTAGAAATCTCACAGGAATTCTATGAGGCAGGTTTTATTTCTGACTGGTATTTTCCTCTAATTCATATTAATTAACTATGTAACCGTATAAGATGTCTCATTTTTTTTCAAGTTATATCTATAGCAAAAAGTGTCAACTACAACTAAACTTACCATCCTAGACTTTACTCTGAAATTCAGTGGGCTTACTTACAATATGTTACATTGAAAAGACAAAGAGATAGGTACTGAGGAGTATTTTAAATAGTACAGGCCATATTCAATTAAAGAGATCCTGAAGCATATTAAAGTGATGATTAAAATTTAATCGAAAGCTTGAAACATCAGTTTCAGAACTATTGAAACAAGTGACTGGAAACAGAATAATTTCATGGAGTATACTCATGATATAAAGAATCCAGACCAGTAAAATAGTGGATATTTGGAAATAAATATAAGTCATTGTGACTGGCCTAGAAACAGTCAAAACCACATCATTTGAAGAAAAAGTGTTTTTCTTACTGAAAAAGGCCAGTGCACACATAAATTTTGCTTATTACTGTCCATGGTTGTCCATGTGTACCATACAGACACTAAAATTCCAAGGAGATAGAACCTGATAAGCCAAAGAAAAATGAAACTATTTTTTTTATGAAGGAGAATCAAGACATAATCACATCTAATTAATCATCTTGAAGATAGTCACAAAGAAGGAGAAAAAGCAGACCATGTGAGACTATCAAAAGTGTAAAAAAAATAACAGTAGGAAAACATAATAGCACAATAAAGTGGCAATGTTCATATAAGTCTTAGGACATCCTGCTGACACAAAAGGCTATCTTCAGAGAGGAAAATTACTCTTTGGGAATATGAGGAGAAAGGACTACATTTTTCTGGTTGATACAAACGTCTCCTTTCAGCTAGTAGTAGCTTCTTAAATGAAGCAACTGATATTTTATATCCTTATGTTAAATAATCTGGTATTCATTATTTAAATACACAGAGAGAGCAGCAAAAATGGAGCTAAAATATAGCCCTTCTTCCTTTCATTAAAGAAGAAACATTAAAGTTATTGTCAGGATTTTTTGTGATAAATAAAATTGTACATAATTATCAAAAGATATTCCCACTCATTAGTTTTAAGAAATATAGCATTTCTTCTCAATTTTCCTTGCAAATCTGAAATGGAAAGTAAGTCCTGTACTGTAGCTGGCTTAGATTTTTCCCTTATTTCATGCAAGAAGATAAAATAGTTTCTTATTTTCTGAATCTAAAACCTTCTCCCTTCTTTATCACCTCTATGTATAAAGACCCCCTGAGAAATTAAAAAAAGACAGCAGGAGGCCAGACTTTTCTGAATATGATTCATTCTGAAGAAAAATGAACATATTTTAAACAGCACTGGTTAGGAATGAGAATCTGTTCTTCTATGATGTTCCTTGTGTTCATTTGGATTCTAGAGTTTCAGACATCAGTACATCAGTAACTGTGAAATATTTAAAACAAGGTAGGCAGAACTGGGTGGGTTTTCAGATCCAGTTTATCCCAAAGTGTCTCAAGTGTCTCATGGTGCAGGGAGTGGACATTTTCCTAAATTAAGGTTAATTGTTTTGCTTAAAAAGCAGCAAGACATTTGAATATGCTTCAGTGTTGTGGTTTCTTGGCACTGTTAGGATTTAAAATAATTGAAAAAACTTCTTCCACTTTGTTCAAGCTTTGTTCCGAGTTTCAGTTTAGGGTCAAAATCATATTTTTCTATTTGGGAAAGACACACACAATGAAAAAATTCTGGTTTCATCTACAACAATACAAATCCTTATTTTTCCTACTAATTTCAACATTGCACTTTACCTATTTTTTGCCTTTAGAATAGCTTGAAGCCCCCTACTGTTTATACATTTTTGGATGATATACTTGTGTGAAAAAAATGTAGGAAAAATTCCAGCATACTTTTCCTTCCACACATGATAGAGATTCTTGTCACATATCATTATTACTGTAGATAAGTGGCACAGAGGGTAAATTCTTGGACTGAGTATGAACGAAAGAGCACAGAAAATTTTAGACTGATGACGTTGCCTTTACTTAATGGGACATGGCTGTTTAATTATTACTATTGCTATATATTATTAATATTACTAAATAAAGCCCAACTACTTGCTTTTGCAATTAATGTTTCCCCCTTTTTTTACTTCTTTTTCATTCTCCTTCTTATTAATAAGAAAGTTTTCATAGTTATTTAAAACTCCACAGCTGGATTTCAAAACTGCTTAAGCTCCTATTTAATCACTTAAAAAATAGCTAAATTTTAAAAAGAACTCTGCAATAAGGACATTGGGAGGCACTACGTTAAGACCATCATGCAAGAAAGATTGGTGATCTCAGGGAGAAGAATGGGTTAGACCCTCTCTGAAACACATTTTCAGCTTTATTCTATATCTTTTCCTACCTCTGTTATTTACATTCCTTAATAAGAACTAAGATTTTTTTTCTCATCCACAGACGTATTCTAGACAAAATGACTTTAAGGATTCCAGCTTTTAAATTCCAGTAAATTTGAGTCAGGACAGAAACTGCATTGCTGCTGTATCAGTGAGCAGAATAAGTATTAAACCAAAACATTCAGATTAGATGAGGATGAAAACTTTATTCAAATGGCTGTAAGTGGTACACACAAAATTACCAAGAAAGTATGTTTTAATTGACAGATGGAGAGAATAATTTTTTTCTATCTATGTGTGTCATAATTACAGCAGGAATTATGCACCATTCTTAGCATTAGTTTGCTTTAGCTTTATAGAGAAGCACTGACCTACTCTAGAAAAGTTCTATTTCCAAGTCTAGATTTTTCTTTTTAAATTCCTTGTAAAGCCACCACCGTAGATCAAACTGTTTTCCAGGATACAGAAAAGATATAGAGATTCATCTCACCTTACCTTACATGGTCAAAAACTGAGCAGCAAAATCTCTCTAACTACCCTGCATTCTCTCTGAAAGACCATGGAGAGAAATATATTCTTCAAGAGTGATTCAACTCATCTGCCTCAAGTCACACTGTGAAAGGGTCCATCTCTCTCTGCGGGCTATAAAAGGAGTTCTGTAGTTAACCTAAAGTCAGGCATGCTGTACACTGTAGACTTCTGAAGTAAAAGTAAATCATCTTCTCTCATTTTGTTTCCAGTGGTCTACTCACAATTACAAACCCAGGAATAATAGGATAAATCTCATTTGCCCAATCTGTCCCTGAAAATTTTCTATGGTGAAAATTTCCCTTTTTTCCTGAATCAGTGTGTCCCAGAGCTACTTATCTTTTGCTTTCAGAAATTTAGTGTATATCTCTATTGCATTAATTGTCTTCCTTGTCTGTTGCTCTTCTCATTTTTCTGCTTATACCACAAAATTACACTTTTCAAATTTGTAGTTAATTGTAAGATCATCCCTGAGATTTTGCTTCTCAAGTACAAGCAAACTGAATTATCTCAGCATTTCCTCATGGCTCATGCTATCACTATTTCTACTTTCTGTGAACTTTCTCCAGTTACACCAAATGCTGTGAGCTACCATGCTCAAAAGCTGGGCACTGCATGCCTTATCAGCTCAAGCAGCAAAGAAGAATGACTGCACATATCTTACAAACAGCACCGTTTCTATGTCTTGGGACGGTGTCTGCCTTTCTCAAGGTTGTGTGGTGTTACTGACTCCTGTGCAGTTCACAGTCTATCCCTTACAGGTTTTTTTCTGTATACAATAGACTTGTTTGTCATTCTGTATCTTCTATCTGTAGATTATTCCTACAAGGTTAGGAGAAATTTGTATTTGCTCTTACTGAACCAAATGCTTTTTATCCAAACATTTATTTTGTTTATAATCTTAATTGCCGCCTCAAAGAAATGGGATGGGGAAGCCAGGACAGATGCTCCGTGAGCTTATATTATTTTATTTGCCTCATAAACTTGACAGGAGACCTCAGAGATAATACAAGCTCGCGTTGCCGGCAAAAACCCAAGATTTCCTGGTTACAGAGCATTCTTAAAAGCTTTTCAGCCAATAGCAGTAGTTCTAGAAGTTACAGACAGCTGTTTCAACCAATCTTCTACATTGCACATACACTTGTTAAAACAATACTTGCTTGTTTTATACCTTATATAACAAAGCATAATATTCCATTATTAAGCTTAACTTTATCTTTCTTGCTAAGCATATTTTTTGCAACTTCTAAAAGTTCTCTCAGCTAGGCCTAGAAACACGGCTCTTTGTTCCCGTGTCCTTGTTCTAATGCATAATTGTATGTTCTAATTGTATCTTCTCTTAATATTTTCTCAGGCGAAGCTGTTTCCTAAAATCTTTCTGCTTTATACTTAAAACCTGCTTTTGTTTCTCACCCTTAGAAATCCCTTTACCTTTTTCTATATTTCCTACACTTAATTTAATTATAACTCTGTTCCCTGTTAGACTTGCAGCTTTCTACAGTTTTTGTGTTCTGCAAATAGAAAAGCATCCTCTATTTTTAGGCATTAATAACATTAATATGATTTGAAATAACACTAGAATACTCCAGAAAACTTCCTTGGATATCTCCTCATTGCTTTTTGCCTTTTCTACATATCACTTCAAGTACCTCATTTAGTGTGGGCTATGTGACTTAACTCCAGAGAGTTAAAAATTAGATTTAGCCTCACAAGTCATTTAGGATCTATTCTAAGCATTGCATGAAAATCAGTGTGCCCAGATGCTTAAGATTCATCCCCTTATGAGATATCTTTATCTCTGGGAATCTTTATCTGTACACAGGGTCCATTTTCTTCTTTGACCTTTGCCCAGTAGACAAATATTCTCTATTTGTGACCAGTCTTCATTGATTTGATAGTTTCTTTCAGAACTTTCCTTCAGAAGGAGGCAAAACCCCCCAAAAATAAAGAAAGAAATTTTATATTAAGAAGAGAAAAAAATATCTTTCCTGCTTTTTACATCTTTTCAGCAAAGCAACAGAATTACAGAATAAAAACCGTAAGAGGAAGCAAAAATTCAGATATCAAGTGGTTCAGAAAATGTATTCCAGAACAGCTATTTCAATAAATGTTTCATTATTTCCCTACTCACACAAAGATAATTTATTTAAAAAAAATAAAATACAATAAAATTTCAATAAATTGAAAATCTGTAAGAATTACCCTAGCACATATAAATTCTTTTTTAAAGCTAATATTTTCCTATGGACACCTTGAAGAACTTTATAGATGATATCCTCAAAAACTCAATCCCATATATTTATCAAAAACATAAAACAAAATATTATAATTGTCTAAAAAATAATAGAGACTATTTCAGAAAATTTTGCCTCTGTAATTTTGAAAAGCTTACTACTATTCAATAACTCTCAGTAATTGCGTCAATTTTCAGAACAAATAATCAAATATTTCCTGTCATCAGCCTTTTGAATTGCAATAGTATTTTTCTTTCCAATGGATTCATATTAAAACATCAAAGGACTAAATTTAAATTATCACTTTCTATTCAAGGTTAAGCTAACTTTTTAAAATAACTTCCTTTTACTCAGTAAACTCCAGCCAAAAAGAACAATTCTTTTAGGTATATAGATGGTTTCCTTTAGCAGAATGTAAAAAAATAATTTTACTTAAATTTATTTCCTCATATCTCTAATTCAGATTTTTGACTGAGTATTTGGAGTTGTTATATAATGGTATGCTAGCATAAATGCAGCTTCTCAGATTCATTAAATGATCTTTAAAGAGGTTTATATTATGTATTGATTTCCTAATCTGCCTGAATCTACTGGAGAGCTGAAGACAATGAAAAATTGTGTACTGAAAAATATTTTAATAATTTATTCGACATATACTGTAATTTTTTTTAATATAAAAGGAATTATTGTCTTGAATTCTCTAATCAAATTTATGTGAAGACTAATATTCCACAAATTATCAGGGCTTTCCATTTATTTGATGATACTTTTGAAAAACTTACTTTGCAAATTAATGTTCTTAATGAGTGATTTTAGGAAAACTTGTCCTAATATAACCTGAATTATCACAATTTATTAATCACAGTCAGCTGTCTAAGTTTGTCCCATTAATTTCTTAAAGCAAATTAGGAGCTGACGTGAATATAGTTGTTAATATATAGAAAGCATTAGCAGTATACATGATGGCACTATTTAATTTATTTATGTACTCCAAAATCTTTTAGGTTTAAAACCTATTATTTTCTGGTACTTGCATTGACTTACATTTATCTTATTTTATATGCTACTGTAGATCTCTTGCTTACTTGCTCTTTTTTGCTGGTATAGAATAATTGATCTATTCACAAGATAAGATTTCTATATGTAGCCATTAAGGTACTTGAATGATATACTGAAAAACAGACAAGCGCTCTGTGGGAAAAAAAAATCTTTTTATACTTTAGATATATGGAAATGTGCAGATACAAGCTTATGAGACTTTCTACACTTTAAGCAAATTCTTTGATGAGACATTAAGATCTTTTTTTTCTTTTCAGACTGGATTATGAAACATTAAATCTCAAAGCTATTGTGCTTAAAACCGTGATAAGCAGACGTTAATGTTCTCAGTCAAAATTCAGAGAAAGAGTACCAGTTGCTTGGAAGAGAGAATACTTCATCCACACAAGCCAAACAAAATACTATTTCAAAGAAGAAAGTAGAAATACACTTAGAAAAAAAAAATGCTCATCTCCAGAATAGCTTTGGGGAAAAAAAAAAAGGTTGTTGTGTGGAGCTGGACACCAGGAACAGAAGCAAGGAAGGATATCTTGGTCACTTAAACTCAGTGAGAATCTTCAGGAGAACATTTCACTAGTTAGGCAGCAGCCATCATGTAGCACACACAGATGTATAAACCATGGCCTGGATTGAGTACATGGTTACTAATAATCAGCTCATAAAAGAAAGACAATAGACAAAACAATGAATCCAATCAACTTAAGATTTCAGATGTATGAATTCTAAAGGGAAAAGTCATGGAACAAGCAGGAACAAACTTTAGTACATGATCACAAATATTTACTATATTTCCTTACTGAGTTGTGCCTGATTCATTCATGTGACCCATTGATACAGAATCCAGCTGTTTTTTTTAAGGAGAATGAAGCCAGAAAAAAACGCCAAAGATGATTTTTCTTTTGCATGGTAAGGAAGGGGGATGTGTTCTGATCTGCTGGATGTCTGAGGGTTGTTGCAAAAACAAAGAAATGAAATCATGAGCCATGTCTTTTTGCACTTCACAAAATTTTAATTTGGGATAAATTATTTTCTGAATGATTAGTAGGATTTAAGGCACGGAACTTGGTGACAAAACCAAAATATAACTACATCCATGGGGAAAGGAATAGAGGAATAAATATACACCTAAAAATATTTTAAAAAATTTGGGTAGAGACTTTTGATGGAGGAGGTGGAAAAGCATTTGTCCCTTTTGTCTGTGACTCCAGCAGTCTGTTATTAGTTGACAACAATTAATTAAATTAATTAAAGTTCCCTGAATCAAGTCTGGTTTGCCCACTGCAGTGCTTGGTAAGTGCTTTCCCTTTCCTCATCTCAGCTCATGAGGTTTTTCATCTTATTTTCTCCCCCTGTCCTGCTGAGGAGGGGAGTGATAAAAAGGCTTAGTGGGCATCTGGCAGCTAGCCAAGGTTGTCCCACCACTCTTGTATTGAACATTACTCTAAAGACACAACTGCTTCATTTTTACATTAAAGTCAGAAGCCAAATGAAGTTGGAAATTTTTTTTTGAAGAAGTTATGACTTCTTGGACTTTGCCAGTTTCAGTGGTGATCACTGCTATACCACCAAGACAGTGAGTTGTGTTTGATATTAAAATAGCAACATAGGTACTTATGTTTTGTAAGGGAAGCTGCCATCCACAATATCAATCCCAATTTGTCAAAGTGTAGAAGGGGAAAAAAATTGCATTGTCTTTCAACTATGAGGCATCATCTTTCCATGCAATTTCCTGCTGCTTGAACAGGCTTTTCCCTTCAATTTACACTTTTGAAGAAATGTGTGAATTGCAAAGTAGATGTTATTTTAGGAATTTCCCACTAAAAGGAATTTAAGAGGAAAAATTTACGCTTATATGGCATATTTAGCAAATCAGTTAAAGGATATAAATAGTAATTAACAGGGATAATATAATTTCCAAGGCCAGGGGGAAAAAAATTCCAAAATGAGTCAGCTTTAATTTATTTTTCTTTAATATGATACCATCTTGAACAAAAATGGAGTTTTTTTTCCTTGAATACAAAGTTAGTCACACGAGAATATTTATAAATATAAAACCTCTTTTTGAATGTGTGTTTTTGTTTCAATCATTTAGCATATATAAAAGCATAACTAAGCAGAAAAGTAAACAGAAATTTTAATCATTGTAAGCTTTACATAGCAGGTGAATGACTGCTTCTGTTAACATTACCCTATGTCCTTTCTACTAAAACAAAAAAAGTCTTTGAAGTGATTTAAGGACTGAGTCTTCTCCTAACTAGTAATATTTGCAGCACCTAAGTGTAATCTTTGGACTGTGAATAAATGTCAAGATATCCTGGTTAACTTATACCTTTTATATTACAAAAGGACAGAGAAGATCAGCTATACTCAAGTTTGAAAGACAGGTCATGAATGGAGAGCTCTGAGGACAACCAGTAATCAACACATACTTTCACTGATCTAGATCCTCAACTGGTACGAATCAATATAATTCCTGCAAAGAAAATGGGCTCTGTATTGATTTACCTCTTTTGTGAAAATAAGCACAGCACTTGGCTCAGCTTCCTGTGCGAAAGAGAACTTTGCTTGGCACAATGGAGAAGAAACTAAAAACTGAAATTGTCCAAGAACAGAAAACAAGAATTAAAACTGTCCAAGACAAATGCTTCATTAATGTCATCTTTTCTATATTTTTTAAAATTTTGAATGATTAAAGTGTATTTATTAGGGAAACAGTACTATTTTTAGTAATTCCACGCAGCATAGCTTTTGTTTGGAAATGGTATTAAGTTTTTTCAAGGATTCTTTAAAATTATACATATTAATTAAATAAAGTTTGGAAAACCTTTTTAATATATTTTCAGAAGGAAATTAGAATTTGCTGACATTTTCCATTGAAAATCAATGTTTCTGTACAGAACAATCTTAATAAAGCATGTGAGAGAAGCGTATGCAGAATCAGTGCATAGATTGCTTACAGATATGGACAAGGTAGCAACTAATGTCCAGATCTGAAGTCAACCTCACATTTAGAGCTCTTCTACCTGTATTCAACAGGCAAACAGGAGTCATATGCTCCTGTTGATACGGTAAGCATCTCAGAAAATTCTGGTCTGGTACCATCTAAAATAAAATGGCAGAGCTTCCCATTGGCTACAGCACATTCATGGTAAACTTCAAAGACATAAAGGCAAGAAAAAAGCTTTTCAGCAATCAGGAAATACTAAGGATTTTTTCCACATTTTTCATCAAGGTATGTTCCTAGTTTATTCTATATAGAAATGCTGACAATGAAGGAGACGCCATCAGCTGTAGGGTAATTAATGCCTCAGATAAGGAAGAAAAGTCCACAAATATTTGAATTTAAGAAAAACAATATTTGAGATGCTTCCAAAGATTTTAATGTGGTTTGTATCTTTCTCTCATTTTGGCTAAATCAAAATATTTGACCAATAAATGGTCCAATGTCTTGCTCAAATGCTGCAATGATATTGCAAAAAATCCTAATTGCAGTGCAAGAATATTGCCATTGTTTTTGCATTGTGTGTGGTGCTTATGTGCAAGCCAAGTCTAATATGTCTCAGGATTAGAGGCAGCTGGGTTTAAGGAGATCAAATTTAGGAGATCAAATTTAGGTTTTCTTCCTATCGAGAGAAAAAAGGAATTAACTTTTGCAGTTAATGTTTTTACATGAATGGGTAAATTGATTGTGTGACAGTCACATCTGAGAGTTTTATATGTAGTCTTTATGAGAGGGGATTATTTAAAATGAATTGCTGCATTCCATTTGTTTTCCTTGGTTGATAAAAGAGGTTTTCATTTTAATTCATCCTATAGTCATAATTGAAGTCATGTTCAAACTGGTATCTAATGCTTGTTGGAGTTTAAGAACATTTTAAGTTTATATAAGAAGGAGAATATGAGAAAAAGATGGATATATATGTCTTTATCTTATATTAGTGTTGAGGTTTCTGAAAAAGGGACTTGTCTTTCTCAAATAAATTTTCTTCAAAAACTGAGAAGTTTCTAAAAGTACTCGGTACTTGATGAATTGGCATTTTCAGACAAAAACCATTTTGTCCAGTTCTAATTAGTGTGCTGCTGCATTAATCAGATTTACTGGTTTGAGATGCAGCACACTCTGTGAAATTCCTTATGTTCCACTTTTTTTAGTCACTGGAGAGTGGAATATCAATTGCGATTATGATTTATTGTTATATCTTCTTCAAAGACACTCTACCCTTTCTTGAGAGCTGTTACAATTTGGTTCCTCCAAGGCACAAAATACCAAGCTAGACTTTTTCGTCAGATGCTAGAAAATGGTTTAACATGAAGAATCAAGTGAGTAAGCCTTTTCACAAGACCACTCAGTCAGAACCATTTCACATCTGATGAGAAAGCTTTCCAAAAGAAAAAAAAAGGTCTGCGTAAAGCCCTGGAAAAATGACAAGATTCAGGCTGTTGACAGTGTTTACACTTATTGTTATCAATAGTGTTGCTGGAGATATTTGCACTCTCACCAGTCTGTCATGAATAGTGCAAGACAGTTTATGTCTTCTATGACGCTTTATTTACAATGGTGATTCGTGACACTCTTGTCCAGACGCTCTGTAAAGACAACACAGAATTTTTTAACCTGGAAAAGGGCTCTGGAGGCCACCTGGCCCAAAACATTGCTAAAATCAGGGCCAACTTCAAAGTAGATTCAACAGAAAGATATAAAAGTCAAGAATGGGAGTCATTGTTTCAAGGATTTCCATCTGAAACTGTCTTAGCATGCAACTTCACTTTTATCAATATACGTATTCAAAGTTCAAGTATAAGCCTGAAGACATAAATGTATAATACATATAATCAGAATATTCCTCATAGCTCTCAGAGTCTAATTACCAGTTACATGTTGATTGCCTTTTATGAAATTGTTGCTAATGGAAAGTTAATTGATAATGGATTTCAGAGCAATTGGAAGAGCCAACAGTTTTCTTCATCAATATAAGTGTATTTTGTTACAAGACATGATAGAATTACTTGAGGAAGTATCGGGGGAAAAACTGCAGAGACACTGTGATGATTCAGCAAATCCAACCCCTCAGCCAGACCACAAGCCACACTGAGAGAGCAAAAGGGTCATCAGTTGCTTTAATAATTTCATAAAGACATTTGATTCAACATGGTAGAACAGTCACAAGCTAGAAACTGTCAGTTTTGCTAAAAACCATGTATGAACACTTGGATAGAACACAATTGGTCAACAACAGCCTGAAGATTGATTCAAGCTGATAACTAGAGTGTGGACTATTCCACTCTGAATCCTCTAGCATCTTCCTGGTTGCTAGCACTGAGCCTGAGCAATAAAGCTGTGATAACCATAAGCTTTATGCCTCAGGTCAAGAGCAAGTAATTATAGTAGCAATCTTAAAACAATAGTAGCTGGAAGAAACAAAATATCTGGTTCTTAGTCTTCGAACCTCCCAAAATAAGATGTATACACTGGAAAAAACCTGAAGTGATAGGATGAAGCAGGTCATATGAAGCTGAATTCTCCTTTACATAACAATATAATATAGAATTAGAAACTCAGATTTGTTTCTGTGATTTTCAGACCCTGAGACAAAGGAATGAAGAAACCCTAACCCATATAATTCAGATCATGTTTTAGGAACAGTGCTTCTATGGTGATTTCTTTGAGGTAAATTTTGGTATATGTTCATAGATATGACTATCTGATATTTTTCTTTCCTTAGTGTCTGGAAACATTTGGAAAATTCTGAAGCCAGATCAGAACCAATCCATGAAAACCTTTGCTAGAGGATCCACTTCCTTTAGGTGTTCAGAATCTGTTGGTTTCATCTGATAACCTCTTCTTGTTTTGGAAATATGGCAAATAGATAATCCCTATACGCTCTCCTTATTTCTTTTGCAACCTACTGTGATGGATTTGAAGGCCAGAACTCAGAATTTTTCATCTACTGTTGTATCAGGTGCTATAAAAACATTGAACAAAAGTAGTTAACTCTATCCTTACCACAGACAAAACAAATGCTATGATCAAAATAACGAATATGCCTAGACTCAGATGCGTGGGTTAATTTTAAAATGAAAAATTTTTATGCCTCAGAAAACAGGGTAGGGAGGTAATGCTCTAAAAAATCACTAAACAATTTTTTTAAGAATTCATGCAGCAGTTTCAAAATGCATATGCTTTTTAGCCTAATTAAGCATATGCTTAAGCAATTATTGATTTGATGTGCTCACTCGAGGGCTCAGAATGCAGAAAGTATTTTGTGACACTGGGAAATACTTTGCTATGCAATTCTAAGAAAACTCTGGAGGAAGCAGAGTACAGTTTATCGTACTAATGTTGTTTATAAAAGCAGATTCTTTTCTGTCAGATTTACCAAGGGAAAGAGTCAGATCTAGACACATGAGATTATATGTGTAGAGTACAGACAGATGGAAAGAATGATATATAATACCTAACCCACTCCCTAACCTCTCTGTAAATTATCACATACTCAGTTGTACTCAGTGAGAGTTGAATAAATTGACCTAAAATCAAATAACTTTAATGAAGTACCAGCTTTTTTTCACCTAATTTAAGATTCAGTTCCCTTTTGAATTCTCCTTTAGGTGGGCAAAAAGATAGTCTAGGCCTTTCCAGGATGCTTTGGTTTTTAATCTTTCTGACTTGACGAAATATCTTCTTTCTCATCTCTAAAGAAAATTTGCAGAGGAACAGATGTTCCAACCGTCATTCTGTGAAGGGTGTATTGAAGAGATGTCATTTTCTTCGTGGACTTCTGAACTGAACCCATTTTTAAATGTCTCATCCACCCTTTGAAAGGAAGGGGTTTTTTTCCTAAATAAACAGATTATTGCTACAGTTTGATATATGCAAATAATTTAAGAACACTGCATATTGCATGCACCCAGAAAGCCCAGTCCACTACTTTATGAAAGTGCTTGAAAATATTTCATTTTTCAGTGGTTAAGTTTCCTGTATTTTTTCCATTATGTAAGATATCAATAACAGTATTGATCTTGAAGATGATCTTTTTGTTCAATTTAATTTTAAATGTGACAGTACTAAGAACAGAAGGCTTTTGTTCTTAGGCCCAGAAATAGCATGTTTACTTCATTTGTGTAATTTATATGCTAATAATGTGCAGTGTTGGATTCCTTGGGATATTGCTTTACTGCTTATAAATTTATTCCTGTGATACCGTCTGGCACAGCAATTTCATGTCAGCTATTATCTGTGGAAACAGATTAAAACATCCCTGAAGCTTTTTTTATTTATTTGAAGAGAATTTTCAATCCTCTAAAAGCATTCAGAGAAGGGAAGGGAACAGAAAGCAACATATTTTCCAGTTCAAGCATACTCTGGCTCTTGATTATGGACACAATATAGATAATAGTACAGTATTCATCCGTATTGTTCGGCAAAAATTTACAGCTCTCCATGAATGTGGATTTTGGAGGCAATGAGCAGGGAGTAACATCAGTATCTATTGTCATCAGCATGTCAGAAAGGGTATTCGAAGGTAACAGAGAAGGTTGAAATGAATACCCAGAAGGGATAGGCAATTTTTAGGTAACACCTTAAAAGTGCTGTAATCTGATCATAAGCAGTGGCTTAAATGGTCTAAATGGTATTTGTGTTTGCAATACAAATACTGAGAAATAAATTTTATTTAATGAACATCAACATTTTTCATATTTCTTCCCTAGTTTCAGAATATCTGAATGTACAGGCCCATAAGTAAGTTGCTTCATGAAAAAGTAGGGCGTTAAATTCACATTTTGAATAATGGGCTGTTTCCTTCAGGACTCATTAAGGGCATAGACTTCCCAAAGAGTATGCAGACTCTGGAGTGGGGACATCAGATTTCAAAAGGAAATTGAAAAATATATGTTATGAGAGGTCATAAAGATGTTAGGGTCACTAAAGATATCACATAAAAAGAAGTAGCTGCAGGACGAAGGAAAGCTGGGAAGGAAAATGAAAGAGAGGATGGGAGGCTTAGGGAGGGAGAGGTCTGACAAGTAGTAGGTGAAAGATAATTTGGAAGCAGTTTGAGGGAGGATTAGCTTCTCTGGGTGAATGTGAGAAAAACCCATGGGTCCGAATCTTACAGGAAGACAGTCTTCAGACAATAGGAACAAAAAATGTATCATTAAACTCCAGCAGTGAAATTGCTTCTTGTATTTTTCCTTACTTGATAAAAGGACTGAACAGAGATTCACTCATATATTAGATGAAATAGACGTTGATTAATTAGAATATATGTGATTTGTCTAGGAAGGGGAATAATATCTAGGATTTCGAGAACCAGCCTCAGAAAGAAAGGGATATGCTTTGCATCTCTGGCTGCACAAAAGAACATGCCCTGGTATTTTGAGATGATCACCTTTAAGATGAAGTATCTCAGAATGGTCTAAAATGGCAGTTTTGGCCAGAAAGAGGAGAAGTGGAAGTAATTTTTAAAATTAAATATATCTCAACTTGTAAAAAAGAAACCAGCTCAGCTTTTAAAAATACATATTTTGCAGAACTTAGGTACAAGTTCTCTGCACTTGATGATTTTAAAATATTTTGGCTTAATAAATGCTGTCCAGTTTCCTTCTTAGGATATGTACTTCATGATTTCCACATGGTGGGAGTACATTCAAATACAGATGGCACATTTTTTTAAAAGATTTTTTTCCTCCTGTGTGCATCAGTATTAGCAATTTGATGATCACCATGAATTAAAACAAGCATGAAGACCCATGATGATTCATATAATCTCTTAATCTAGATTTCAAAGGCATTTCAGGATCTCCTAAATCTCTGAATGAAAATCATCTAAAATCTTTGACCCATTGGGAAGCTAAAGATATCTGACAATGAAAAAGCTACCTGTCTTAGCAGGATTTCACTGACACACAAAAACCATTGTATTACAAAATTATTAGCAGAGGACAATTTAGCTATTTGATTCTCACCAAAGCTGTGAACAAAAGATCTTTCCATTTTTTTCTCCTGATTTCTCAAACTGTACCTCTGAGTACACAGAGATACACACAACAGAATATGGCTGGCTTTTTCTTAGGATCATTCTCTGAGCACGCAACAATTTTTATAGCTGAGTCTATAGCAGCAATATTTATCCCAAGGTTGATTTAATTCATTTTAATTTTGCAGACTCTGTATCTAATCTCAGGGGCCACAAATTTATCTTTTAAAATTACTTTTTTCTTCTTTCTTTTAAACTTTTATGTTTAGTGAGTGCCTATGTGATTCAATTTTTCTAATATTAACTCTAAATATATTGCAAATGTTGCTTTATAGCACGTATTACTTCAGGCACAGAATACGGATCTTTTTTATGTTTCTGTTACTTTAGCGGAAAAAAACATGCGCTTCATTTTGGATTAAGCCACCTCACTAGTACCAACAGGAAGAAGTATATGTTAATAGTCATCAAGATGTCACTATCCATAAATATTAACGTTATAATTTATAAATAAAAATGGAAGATCTCTAATATGCTCTTGAAATTTGCCAGTGATCTATCCTCTCCACCTATATATGTATAAACTCATGGAAAAACAAGTGAAATCAATACTAAAGCAACATTGATTTGGAAACCCTTTGGGAATCTTAGGTATATTTAATGGAATTGTGCATGTTAAGAAATAAAAGCAGATTTAAAACTGTGTACACAGAGTGATGTTATATTACATCGCTGGGCCATAGATAACTCCTTCCAAGATTCAAAGTACAGCTGAATTCCTGTAAGAATCTTAGACACATGGAAATAAGAGATTGAAGGAAGGCCATATGTATCCTTCGTGGTGAATTGGTTCTTGAATGGACACTGACCTACAGAGAAATTACCTCCTCTTTTGGAGAGAAGGTAGAAAACAGACCATAAAAACATCTGTGTCGGCAAGGCTTGCAGGAACTTCATGAAACAGCAACAACCAGGTAGAATGATTGGTTTTTTCAAAGTAATTATTGCCGATGAACCAGTTGTTATTTAACAGCTGTAGGAAAAGGCTTGTTTTATTAATTTTCTTCCTAGTCCCTTTAATCAGTTTGAAAATTGCAGTGAGCTGTAGAGTCTGTAGATGATCCAAAATGTTCAGGACAGTCAGATCTAAAACTTGCAATAAAGAAAGACTAGCAGTAAAATGATGGATTTAATGCTGTCAGCAATGCAAAGAAATGGGCAGAGTGGAAAACCAATCTTAACAACCTAAACTATGTTTACACACCAGCAGTCTCAAAATTGACTATTATCTTCTGGGAACAAGGTCTCTCAGCCACTGTGAACACTTCCCTGAAAGCATCTGCTCTTTGAACACCAGCACTTGAAAACGGCAGAGATATTCCAAATTACTAGAAAAGAAATGGAGCCAAAACAGGTTGTTTTATTTTACTGCATAAATCCCTGAGGTGCCTACAGCTAACATAATTCTGTACAGTTGTGTTCAGTCTACTGAAAACCACTTAGAACATATATATGTTCTAAATCTGTATGCACTAGTGAGGGTTTCAAGTGGAATAATTGTGGCAGAAGCTCTCAAAAGAAGGGAAAGAAATTTCAACAAATTTTTTTTATTTTGTTTGTTTATTGTCTGGATTTTTTTTCCTAATTAATATGTGGGATTCTGAAGGGTTGCAGGCTGCTGTGGAAACCAAAATCAGAAAGGGGTGACATAATTGTGCAGGATGGGTTAATTTATGCCTACCTTGAAGATTAACCTCTTGGCACTGCATTCCTCCTCTATTATATGATGACAAGTGCCTCAAAAGTGCTTTGTGTCAACTGATATGCCTCAGGATCTCACAAAAATAAACTTGGATTTACGGGTATCTCCTAGGCTTTCTTTACCTTCCTCCATAACCAGTGGACTGAAATAGGAGTTTGTTTTAGAAATCTGGTTCAGATTGCGGTCAATTGCATCTTAAATTGTGTGGCTATGGCAAGACTCTGTATAGCTAGTTCAGATGCACTGTCTATTTATTACCTCAGGATGTTTAGAAGGCCAAATATTCACCAAAAGAATTGAACATATTAATAGCAAATGGATTTCTGGGTGGCCCTCTCAAGTCAGCATATCTGCATATCTGATACTTACTTTCGGTATTTTATGTCCTACTACTGGCACCTGGAAAAATTGAATAAGAAATCTGATCATAAGTGGCTGTCATTTTTCTAGGTGACTGAGGGCTGAAGACAGAATTGGTTTGAAAATATTGCATAATTACTGCTTTGTTACTTTCTAGAAGGCAGATTGCTGATTCATAGAGATGAAACACAGTTTTATGCTGGACCGATGTAGGATCACAACCACTGTGGCAGTTTGGGTTGATGATCTTGTGGAAGACGGTTCTTTTAATTTTGGCCTCAAGGTTAGAAACAGAATTCAAAGGTTTTCTCTTTTAAAAAAAACCACGGAGAACAACAGAAAACCTGTATTTTGCAATATTTCTTTGTCCAAACTCTGCTCTCCTTCTCACTGTGCAAGCAGTCTCCTTATCTGTGCAATCCAGAGTCATACATGAGAGTTGGTCATTTTGGGGTTGTTAAATCAGAGGTTCTGTGTTCGCTGCAGTTCACCAGGCAGTTGTGTTCCCCTGACTTACAACAAAATTACTTAGTGATAGATAGAACGATAGGTTTTACACACAGATGAATGACTCTAATTCATTTAATAGGACTTCATGCTTAAAAATTGCTTCAGGGGTTTTATGTTCTATTTTGCTTTACATCTGAGGTGATACCTTCACATAACCATTGAGGTGTATTTAGAGTTTCAGCTACCAAAATGCTATTTGTAACATTTTGGTAGCAGAAACTTTAAATGCACATGGGTTACTCACCTCCAAAATCTGTCTTAGCTGCTTCCTCCAGCTCCTCCAACTCCAACAGAAATTTTCACAAGCAGGAGATTTCTTTCATTACTGCAGAACTGTCTCACCGGACTTTAGTGCCTTGCATATTAAAGCAGACCAGTGTGTTAAATTTAAATCTTAGCAAACAAAATTACCCAAGGTCTTCTTGTTTATAGAACCGACTATTGAGAAATTGAATTTAAATTCATATAAACACGTTGCTTAGACCTTTCCCAACAATCCTAACTACCTTGCTCCTTGTCTTTTTAAATATAATTTGTTCTATTACAATTTCGATATTGAGATATAGAGAGAAATATTGTTCATTCCTAACAATCCTGCTCCTATGTCCTTGGATTTAGGGCTTTTTTGCTTGTGTTTGTATTTTGGGTTGGTTTGTTGGTTGGTTGGGTTTTTTTAATAAAAGACAGACGGAGCCCTTATGATCAAATTTTGTTCATACAGTCGTCCTGAAACTGGTCAAATTCTGAAAGGACAGGCAGAAAAATTCCAATTTTCTTGTATTTTGAACAGTTGCAAAAAAGCCAAAAACTGTTCCTAACAACTGGGTGAACTATAATAAACACTACAAGTAGCAAACAATATGCAAGATCCTGTCAGACACACAGAATGGAAAATGGAGAAGAATAGTGAGAATTTTAAAATATATATTTTTGAAACCTTCCCTCTTTACACCTGGGCTAAATGTTTAAATTGGCTACATTGTGCAATATATTTCTGATTCCCTCCTATTGGCATTTGACTTGGAAGATGATAACAAAACTAATTTGTGCCACAATTAAGAAAAAACTTAGCAAGTATTTACACAAGCAATTAAAAATATTTGTATAATTCAAATATATATTCACTTGTCAAATTTTTTTCTCAGGCAACAACTAAGTAAAGCAAGTATAATAGGAGCAGTATATTCAAAATATGATTACATCATATTATATATGCAATACATCATAAGTATATCTTTAATATTTAAATTTCAAACAATAGCTTATTTTGTTTTGGAAGTCAATATGATTTCATTACAATTTTTGTGGCTTTTCCCTGTGATCTCAGTGATAAGACTGTTTTCTGAAAGATGAATTTGATTTGTTTATGTTAATAAGGAAGAGCAGCAGAATGCTGTTACTACTTATACAACAAGAAGCTATCAATGAAATCAGATGAAGCCCTCATACTGATTAAATTTGAAGTTATATTGATACTTAATTTAGATTTAGATTTAACATATTAATATGTTACAGTGTAATGGGGAAAGATCAAAGTGTTGATGCTAATTACTTTTAAAGTTTCAGTATCATATTGCATTCATTTGACTACTTCCTATGACTTGTGGATGACAGTGGGAGATTTCTTCTGAAACAATTTAAAAGTAAAATAAACAACAATGTTACTTTACTTGTTAAAGGAAAGTAGACACAGAAAAATTATATACAGACTAACAACCACATTTCAGTGTGATCACTAGCAAGAAAAAGGGTTTCAAATAAACAAAATTCTTATTCAGACAGTTTTTATTTGGACCATATATTCTTGCTCTTGCAGTACCAAGGCGAAAAAAAAACCACTTTTTGTTATGCCATTATCACACAGTCACAGGGAAGGCATCACCTGTAAGTAGCAAATTCTCTTTTTAATGGTCCGCACTCTAAAGAGACATCACCAGTGATTCAGAGGGAGTAACAATCTGACAGGTTCACCATCTGCTTCCCAAAACAAAAAATGACAGAAAGTGACAAAGCTTCTATCCCAGGGAGCTTATTATCACAAGTTGATAATGTGACAAATAATGTAAAACATAATATAGACATTAGCTGCTTGCAGTGAGCAGATGAATAAGAAAAAAATATGAACAAGGTAAGTTTGAAGAATTTGTGTAATTGCTTACTGGTAAGTAAATTAGAGGGGAGAATCTTTCCATGTTGTTCTAATACACAACAAAAATCTATTTTAAGAAACTAAATTTCTTCTTGCAGTGTAAATTCCAAAGTTCAGATCACTTTAGCTGGGGCCTTTCCTTTCACTCCGGTGCATTTCTATGAGCTCTCAAATGGCATAGCACATCTCTAGAGCTTCAGGAAACCTGAAGAACTAGACTAAGTTAAGCCTGAAAGCTGAGTCACCCTTCCATTTCAAAGCAACTTCTGTCACTGAAGATGGAAGAAAGATTTTTCTGAGTTTTATTAAACAGGTATTGTAGAAGCTTCACTAATCCCTGAGTCCTCTCTTTTGTGTGGAAATGTGTAGGAGATGACACTGAATGCCAAGTTAGGAGAGACTGGTGGTCCCATTTCCAGGACTGAGGTCTCTGCAAGCATGGCAATATTTAAAACTACATTTGTATTCTCTTTTATTAATCCTCTTTACTCTCCAGGTAAAAGATTAGGGGAGGTCAAAAAATTAATCAGTGGAGATGTTATTATTTAGGCTTGTCCTTAGAGGGGTGGGAGGGGTGTGAGGGTAACTGCAAGAGCAGAACCAGTCAACACAGTGATGTAAAGCTTACAGTTCACTTTCTAAGGGGAATGTGTGTAGCAGTGTAGAGACGTGTCCTGCCAGCCACAGGAAACACAACAGACAAAGCCCCTGTGTGTGCCTCTGACCCCTGAGCACAGGAATGTGGCAGTCTCCTTGGGTGCCTGAGCTGTGGCAGTGTCTTGCTGTATGTGTGACCATCCCACCTCAGGATTGCTGTCCTCAGCCTATTGCAGGGTAGGGGGCCTCTGTGGACATGTCCGCACTGAGGGACTACTGCTGCTTGTATTCTTGAAGTTAAACGGTCAACAGCACTCACCTATAATCTTGTTGGTCACCTATTCCCAGTTTGGTTTACTTGCACTCTTTCTGAAGTCCATTAGCAGTGGCTTCCTGAGGTAATGCTGTCTTCTGATCTTCAGCCCAAAACGTGTTTTCAGGACCCATTGGGGTTAACAACTTATATCTGATTCTTTCCAGTGCATGTCTAAACCATTACAGGAGGGCAGATGTTGTTCATATGTCATCTAGCAGGACTTTCAGGTAAGTGTCCCTCATGATAATTTTCTATGCTGCCTTGACTTTCCAGCGCTCATCAAATCAGTTGGAGGTGACAGATAAAGACCTCATTTTATCTGAGCCGTATTTTTGGGTAGGTTTCATCATGTCACAAGGCTACTGACTTTTCAATGTATAAAACATTTCAAATTGAAAAATTTAGATATAGCAACCTGTAAATAACACCAGTTTTAGTGTGTGGTGCATTCTTGCTGTATCCCTGAAGAATCTTTTTCTTTTTCTCTGTTTTGCTTTAGCAGGAAACATGACAACTTACAAGTGGCAAATCCTTACCCCAGATCCTAGTTCAGTTCAGTTTGACAGTTTACTGATTTTTGATTTCCTACTTCTTCATTCCACTCCTGGGTAAGCAGGATATAGAACCCATTTATTCTGTAATATCTAGACCTATTTTGATACATTCAGATAGTTTAGAGCAAAACAAAAGGAATTTATTTATAAATTTCATATAACTAAGATAGTTGATTCAGTTAATCAAAGCAGGAAATAGTACTGGGAAGATGTATAGAACTAGCTTCTTTTCATTTTTGACTCCAAGATTCGAAGCCGCAGTTTTGATACAATCTCTGAATATAAGATCTCTATAAGGTCTCTGAAGGACAGTTTCTTCCTCATAGTCAATACCTTTGCTTTCACGTCTCGTGAAATATTCCAAATATTATTAGTGTGTCATATGTGCAGTTGCCAAAACAAATGCTGGTAGAAAGTGTGTTGCAATGAACAATGTGAAATATACCACATGGCTGTCCATCTGCTTCCAGTCTTACAACTACAAATCATAACCACTCTTTTTCATTTATCATTTCACACTGAGATTTGAAGTTTCATCTTCATTAATGCTTGCTAAAACACATATTGCTATACGTATGAATATGCACCTTCTTATGGAAATATTATCCTTAAAGTTTCAGGGTGCAAGAAAAGTCAAGGAAAAATTTCTGCTGAATTTTTTTAGTTTCTTATGAAAATAATTTGTTTTCAGTGTTTCAACACTGCTTTGTTTCTTAAATATCTCAGGACCAAGAATTTAGATAGCAGTACATTTTTCTGTGCTGTTCTTAAATGGTGTTTTACCTACTTTGGTACTGAGAGCTTCTAACTGAGGTACTAAACAACTATTCATGGAAGGAGAGGAGCAACAGAGGGAAATGGCAGAGGAAAACTGGAGCACTGGTTTCATTTCACAAGAAAAGAAAAGTCAGGGTTTTTCAGTAAAGAGATGGAAAAATGGTGAACTACAAAGCTGAACACAAGATGCCAAAGAAAAAGGAAGAAAAAAAACCTGTAGAAAATTATAAGAGAACATATGTACAAGATAGGTGCTTAAACTTGAGTTTGTATCATGGAAATGCATGACACTGAAATGGTTTAAAACTAATTTAGGATTAGAATACTGACAAGATTAGAAATAAAAAAGATCAGCTAATTTCAAACCTAGATACTACCTAACATCAAATAAGAATATATTCTGTTTTCTAGGTGAAAATTCCTTAAATGGGTCACTAAATATTTATTATTCCTGGTCAACGCACGTATCTTTATTTTTAAATGCTTCTTCTGACTGTAATTTTCTTCTTTCTTTGAAAACTTATTCCTTATTATCTCTCACTATCCCAGCCACAGAAGCACATAGAAAGACTGAAGTACAAATACTTGCAGGATTTGAATGTATCAATACATTTGTCTCAGGCAGCCTGCTTGGTGATGAAACAGAACTGTGCCACCAGCATCAGCTCTTCAGAGGAGTTGTTTATTCATGGTCACGAGCCCCTTGGCACCAGCCTAAACTGAAACAACAAACAGGCAGGCCTAATTGCCATCAGGCGGTGTTTTATCATGAACTGTGGAACAAGCATCTCATCATATCTTCCCAGCAGTTACAACGTGTCATGCATCATGTCAGGCTACAATGAGGGGAGGTTAATTAGGGGCTCTTTGACAAGGCACAGAAAGCTAGCTTGTGCTACCAAGAGGCTGGCAAGCAGATGTGTGAGACTGTGGTAAAAGCTAACTTCGCAGCAAAAACACTGAACTCTGTGAAGCTTAAACAAATCATAATACTACAGCGGAAGTGCACTGTACAAGATTATTGGTATTTTCCTGAGAGTAAATTTCCACTAATGCTTAAAATGCTAACTAAAGGACATACTTTGTATCAGGGTGGACCTGATCAATTTGTTCCACTATTATTTCAAGGTCTCATACACCTATGTATTCACCCTGCTTCTTTCTCATACAAAACCTTACCCAATAAAATGATGCTTAACATACACACCAAGTTATACTAACCAATGCCAGATTTATGTTGCAAGTTGTTTATATCTTCAAGGCAAATCTCCCCCCACCATGAAAGCATGGAAACATGCAAGACATTTTGTTAAGGATGGGAACACACAGTTTTGGGGTTGAGATGTTGGACTGATGCTCTGGAACAGTTACTGGTATTTTCCCCTTAATTCAACAAGTCATCACACAGCCAGCCTGTCCCATAACTAGACTGTGACACCATCACTAACAACAGAGGAGTGGTAGACAACATGTTCTAAAAATATTTTGGTGCTTTAGGGAGTCAAGTTTGGAAATCCTAGCTATATGTGTATGTTCTTTTTCAGCTTAAACCGTGAAGTCAGGCATTAATCTCAGATACAAGGCTGTGGGGACAGCCACATACCACTGCTGCTGTGTGTTGCCTTCCCCCATGAAGATTATTTACATACATAGGGAAGTGCTTGTCATCCCCCATCAGAAAAAGCCTACAGTGGAGTGAAGGAAAATGTCTTCTTTAGACAGAAGTCTCGGGTACTAAAAAGCAAACTAAAAACAATAAATAGTAGTTCAGATTGTGCTCTTTGCCTCAGCGAAACAGGGGATTTGGCTGGAGAAGACACAAAACTTTTATTGGAGGATACTGGGTCTTAGCTGTGATTTGACAGGTAGCAGCAGTTAAGTAGCAGAAAAGGATTTGCTAAACAGGAGACAGCATAAGAGATTAATTTTAGAACTGAGCAGAGCACATGAATTCAGACTTCAAATAAATAAATTTGATTCCAACTCACCCACTTCATTTGCTTGGGAAGGCTCACATTATCAGTTACCACTGGGGTTTTGTTTTACTTTTAGAAATCTGTGCCTTGCTTCCTGTCAGCTCTTACTTGGCTGGTCGTGTGAAAACCCAGTCTTCCCATCCTAGCTGTAGATTTGTTCAGTCTTTTTCTTTACACAGCAAATGATACAGCCTTATTCTTGAAATCAGAGCTCACAACCACTCTCTGTAATTTTACTGTTAGGTTTTACTTCATCAAAATGTGCAGAAAAATAATTTACAAGACTCTCTGAAGGTCTGCTAATGTCTTAGCTTGCAAGAACTCAGTTGCAGCAATGGCATGAATGTTTTGTAAGGCAGGCCATTCATACCTGGTGGCCCTAAAACTGACTACACCTGCTGCACATACAGATGGTTGAGCTATATTTGGTGTTTTGAGTGTGGGAAGGTGAGATCCAAAGCTCTGCCAAAGAGAAAAAAAGGAAAATAAAATAGGAAGTGGTGACTATACCACTTAAAAACCTAGCAAATAGGGACACAATAGCTGAAACTGTATGCACTTTTCAAAGTGAGTACATTTTTATTTGATAGTATTACTTTACTAAGGGAAGGTTAAGTCTGATTTATTCAGGGAAGGTATGAGTTTGAGTTGGTTTTTTCGGTTTCTTTTTTTTTTTTCAGGAATGAAGCAGTGCCAAATGGTAAAACAGTAATTAAACCAGAGTTAAAATTTGATTAAGCAGAACAGGATGAGGGGAAGAGGGAAATGAGAATAGCAGACAGCATTCATAATTAACATTTATCCCACTAACAACCATACAATTAAGATCTGACAGGAAGGGTCAGGAAAATATAATCATTTCCAAAAACTCCAAATCAGATGAAGCAGCAAATTGCAAGTTCTTATGTGGGATCCAGATGAATACATGGGTTGCATAAGCCAGATCCTGAAATGAGTTTTCCTGTCTGTGTGGAGCTCAGTTGGCTGCAAACAAGATTGATGCAGTGACATCCTCATTCATCTCTTTTTTTCCCCAACTTTTTCATTTATTTGCTGCCTTTGATGTTGAGCAACAGGATTATGTCAAGGAAAATTAGCAACTTATGCCCGTCAATAACTACACTAAATTTCTTGCAAGCTGTACATTATAATCTCTCCTAGGGCTACATTTAAAAAAAAATTTAAAATAAATCAGACTGGTGAACTGGCACTTAGATAGATATGAAATGTTTAAATCAGAAGCTGTAACCCTGAAAATCCCAGTTTAGCTGCTATGTCATACCAACATAGGCATCTTATTTTTACCTTAGCCCATAAAACTGCTTCTGTATTTTCACTAGGCAGACAAATAAGGGGCAGAAACACCTCCCAAGTGATTCTCGTGACTGTAGTGTTCAAAGACCTCAACTCCCCTTGCAGACTAACCTTATCAACGCTTTACTGCATTCATTAAAGCTGAAATATAAGGCTTTTTAATTGAAACACAATAACACACTACTTCAGTGTAAGAGACAGAGGAGAAATGAGGCTACGTTTGTGAGGAAAGATTATATGGTAAAGTAGCAGGAAGGAGAGATCCATGTCCTTAAGAAGGTGAAGGGAGGGGTTAACCAGCAAGTACTTTTTCAGGCTTAAATGTGTTTGATTAACTATATATTTACTGCATTATATGTTATAGGTTTACACCTACAGTTCTATCCAACTGTCTCCCTTACGTTAGATTTTTACACACATCTGCAGTGGTGGGTGCAGAGGTAATGCCGCAGGTTCTGTCCATTGCCATCCCTGAACAAAGGGCGGGGAGGAGCGCAGGGCTAGGACTAATTGAATCACACAAGTCACATCTGCATGGCAGAGCTATGCTAGGAGTCCTTCTTTAGCCTTTCTTTCTCTCTCTGATGAATATCCTTGGGTTTTAAAGGGCTATCATGGCATTTGCCTACTTTGTGCAGGAGAACAGGCTTAATGTATTCAACTGCAAAACATGTTCAGATTCTACAGTCATAAGTGCCATAGAGTTAAATGAAAGGAATCATAGCGCGTAAAATCAAAAAGTGTGTTAAGTTGAAGAGATTCTATAATGTGAAAGGACACATGTAAATTTTGATAACTTGAGACAAGAACAAGTTGTTGCAGAATCAGAGAGCCTTCATTTCCCAGCGCGTTCACTTTTTTCGATCCTGAATAAAGGGAAAACATGAAATCACAGACCTTATTTTAAAATATTACCTTGCAAGATCTTCAAGATTGGTTTATGTAGCTATAATGGCATCTGCAGTTTGAATTAAAAATTTGAATAATCTTTGTTTTGTTTTTCCACATATTCATTTATTCTACTTGGTTATAAAAACTTAAACGTGAAAGGTAAGTTGGTACTTCAGAGGTGGTTAATTTAAACCAATCAATCATTTTACTAGACTTTAGGCTGCTTCAAGAGACTTGCAGCCATAAACTTCAATTTAAAAAGGTTTTGTCCATATGTAATACCAGTCTGACTTACTGCAAAGTTCTCCTTTTGAACACATGGTCTTGTTAACGGTTTAAAACTGAGAGTTTAAACAGTTTAAAACTGTTCCCAGTTTAAAACTGAGAGACTACTTATTTATGATAACTATGAATGTATTCCAAGGTCTTCAGAATTATCAGTATTTTTTCCTTAAATATGATAAAAGCAGATGACCTGAAAAGATATTTTACATTTCACAATCTTTGCAGAAGCCGTATTGATTCTTTTACTGTAATTGAGAGCTTTTTTTTATAGACTTCCGTGTCATGTCCTTAGCAGAAGTTAGCATACAATAGAATAGCTTACACTTGATTTGTTCTCATCACTGCCATTTCCTATAAAAATTAACGTACTATCAATTAGCAGTGTATTATGTTTCATTACTAAAATTAATAGTATCACTGCTTTAACATAAAATTAGTGTATTATACAGCATGTTTCTTATGTCATCCTGGACTGTTAATAATCCTGGCGCCTATTTGCAAAGGGTCATAAAAACTACTGGACACCAGGAAGCATTTTTTTGGCTTCAGAAAAACAATTTTCATTTAAACACTTCCTCATTGCCTTTAATGCTCTTACAGCAATATTGGTTTTCTATTAATGGATCAAAATAAGGCTTACTGATGGCTAAATGTTCCATCGTATTGCATATGCACAAACACTTGCTGTTGTGCAAACTGAGAGAAAATTCAAGTCTCAAAGATGGCAGTGTGTAAAAGGCAGAATAAGTATTAGATGTCAACAGTGAACACTGGAAGAAATCCCTTTACTTCTCTCTTCCATGTGTGAAAATGTTTGTCTAGGTGCTCTTAAAAACTGGCAGTACATAGAGGAAAACTGCAGATTTTGCTTTATGGCTTTTACATTACATTATTGTTTCACAGTAATTTTATTAGATTGTAACCTTACTTGATTTCCCTTCCCAGTTATGATACTTTTCAACAATGCAAATTCAACAGTTAAAATCTATCTATGCTAACTATCTATAAATCATAACACAGAGCAAACAACATTACTCAGCTTCATGTAGCAATGAAACTCTTTTGTTTGAATAAGCTCCAATTCTGTGAAGTTTGTTGTTCACTTCTCGGCATAGAATAAATCAAAACAATTCCATAAGATTTACTTTCTGTCTCCTGACGTTCTAGTTTTTGGAAGATTGTCCTCAGTCTTCATGCAAATGTACCAATAAATTTCCCTGGGCTGTAGAAATATGTGGGAGAATTTCCAAATATATAGCTAAATAACTTTGAAACATTTTCTACTATAACTTGCTGCACTGCTCTGAGACCAGTAATCTGAAGATCACTAGTTAAAGGAGAGTCAGAAGGGAAAAGGCAGGAAAGAACTTTATGAGTTAAAGAGGTTTTCTTTTCCATTGTTTGGCAGTTTGTCAAGCCATCTACCTTCCTGTAGTGTAAATTGAGCAGGAACAAATTAATATTGCAAATTGCAATATAAATAGTTTACTCAAACAAAAAGACGATGAGGGGTATTTTCAGTTTGACATTTTCCCCTTATTTGTCATTAACCCGCAACAATCATGTATTTAAGCCTGAATTGGTACTTAAATTCATTGTTCATTCACATATTTAATGTCCTCAACTCAGATTTTCATTTGGGTCCTCAAGTCCTGCCACTAGCAAGTATCAGGAAAAACTGATATGTCAGAGCAAAACAACAAGATAATGCTCTTGGTCCTGTCATGCTACCCAAGAGTGGTGATAGAGAACCCTTCTTCCCTCCGTGCAAAAATCCCATCAATGAGCTGAAACCAACAGGTATTAAGTTAACCTATTTGACTTTGGTTTTTAACAAAAGATGGCAAAATACTTGCACATATGGCTGGGACACACTATCTTAATTAGTATGTCAAGTGCAGTACTGCTTGTGAATTTTTTCCTATTCCCATCCAAAACTGAATGATTCAGCTTGACACCTTTTATTAGCTAAACTATCAGGTGCATATAATAATACCTTTCACTTCACACTGGGAAAGAAGGTAGAGGAGAAGCGATGGTGCAGGCAAGGAAGTACAACCAACAGCTAAATGATAAATCCCTTCCCATCTGATGACACTCTTGTATTTATGTGTCCTAATTTTGTTTGAATGCTATTCAGGTCAAAGCCCTACATTACGGCCTAAGTGACACATGCTGTGTGTTAGGATCAGATCCAATCTACCCATTGTATATGCCAAACTAAGCACAACACTCTGTGAGAATGTTATGGCAATTATTAATATGCATACTTGATTTTTTTTTATCAGAAGTAAACATTTACTATGTGATATTGTACTTGCAAAGGCTGAAAAAGCAAAAACAAATACAAGTAAAAGGAATAATTTTAAAAACAGCAAAAATTTTCAGATGTGTGAACTCATTTCTGGGGAAGAGGAATAGAATTATTCTCAAAGTAGAACACTTTAAGTTGAGCTCATATCCTTACTAAAAAAGCATGGGTTCGCAGACCATTAGATGAGCCGAACTAGCCTAGTTCTGTTGAATTAAAAGAAACCACTTTGATATATCTTAGGTGAAGATCAGAACCTTAACCCATATGTGTAACTCAATACTTGAAAGTAGGAATCTTAACTTTAGTGAAACTGCTTGGGTGGTTCTTTCATTTCATACATGATTAAGTGATTTCCTGCATTAAAATACAAAAGAAAAGTAGTCAAATGTGGAAAGCTCAATATTGTACCATACTTAGCACTTTCAATTCTTTGGAAGTCAATTCAGGCCGAAGAATTTCAATATATGCCGGACCAAAGTCTGGAGAGCAATCAACTCACAAGAATTAGACACTATATTTTGTGAAATTTTTAAAATAAGTTATAATTTTTAATATCTTGTGCATATATTATTTTCTTTAACACCCCAATGAACCATTTGAAACACTGAGTTAAAATTAATTTCCTAATATACGTTGAGCTTAGAAGAGCTTTCAGAGATATAAACACATGCAATAATAGAGACAGTGACTCCATCACGTTTCACTGGAAAAATTCATATAAATTATTCTGTAGAGAACACGGTCAATGGACCAAAATCTGACAAAAAGTCTATAACAAAGAGTAATGAAAATTAAAAATTATATAAGTAAATGGGAGGTATCATGTGCGGACTCTAGAGGCCAGAGTTCTGACCTCATTTAATATGCTCATTGATAAACTGGAAAAGATTTGAGAATGTTTATAAAGCACACAGATGATATTAAATGAAATTATCTGAGGCAACTTTTCAAGATCAAGACTTGCTCCAAATGTTCCAGGATAAGTGTGAATAAGGAGAATAAATGATGTTGATATACAGTTTAACATTTGCAAACTGCTTGTTTGAATATATTTCTGCAATCAGAAATATATTCAAACTGTTATTCAAACTGGGTTACTGCTGCAATCACCTTCTCCCTTAACCACTTACTCTATTTTGTACTTTCCCTTTCCAATTTTTCTTTCTCTAGATGTTTTAATGAATCTTCATTGACTAGTTCCTGATTGGACTCTAGAGGCGCTTTTCAAAATATCCATTTTACTTTTTCTAAAACTGGGCATTAATTTACAGCATAATAATCTCAAGAAATGTTTATACACATGCAGATAATATCAGACTCTATTTTACTCCCTGTTTTCAGTGAGCAAGGGGCATGTGTTAGAATAAATACAGGGATCATCTAGAGAAAATTCCGGACACACCTAAAGGATATGAGTTTATTTTTCAAAAGTACACAGAAGGGCAAATTAGCTGCAGGTTTAACAAGGTACTAAAAATATCCCCCTAATCTATTCAAGTTCTTTTTGTACAAGCAGAAATTAGGAATTAGAGCAACGTGAAAATGATCAATTCTGTATTTTTCAACTTTCAATTTCAAACCTCTTCATTTGATCCCTACAGGATTCTGATTTTTTGAAGGCAAACTTTTGTTTGGATGCTTCTCTAGGTAACATGAAAAACCCCAAACCAATCAGTGCTCTAGAACACCCAAAATGAGAGAACGATTCACCTAGCCAACCATAAACACATAAATCTGACTGTTTCATCTATTGTGCTTCTGTAATTAATGATAAAAAGCAGGCTTCTCTGAGGCTTCACTCATCTTGTTCTAAAGTAAATGTCTAATATAAGCCAGAAAAATTATGGATTCCTAAAGTTCCCAATTTTCTACTTTTCAGAAACATTTCATTCCATAAAAATGAAAGGATAATATTTTGATATTTTTACAGTATTTCATTCACATTCTTTTAGTCAAGTGAAGTTTCACTAGCATAAATGAATTTGTCTAAATATTTGGCACACATTAGGGGAAAATTATTTTGATGCAAACTTTTCAATCCCCTCTGGTTGTTTCTCATAAGCGTAATGTTTTAAGGCAGAGTTGTGTTCTTTGTAATTGCCCACTGCTAAATAATGTTCTTGTAGTCTAAACTAATGTAAAGACAAACCAGTGTTGATAAATAGCATGAATAGCAATTTATAAAGACCTTTTGTAGTGCCAGAAATAGATTGCTTCATATGTTTTAGTCATTAGGTTTGTTGCTGCTGGACTCTTATTAACCAATAATCTTAGCAGGATGTTTAAAATGATAACTTCAGTACAGCTGATTATTTTCCAATTTAATGTCCTTTGCTATTCACAGTCACTGAAGCTTAAGCATTTATATGCTTGTTGAATCTCATGATGTTGAACCATTATATGCTTTTTGGGTGGGAAACTGATGTGGTAGAAATAAGCAGAGTAATAAATCATTTCATCACCTTTGTTTAATGCCTTAAAGCCCTTTCACTCCTTTTATTCCCTCCAACCAGAGACAGTGATCAGCTTCAAGAAAAATGAGAAAAGCACAGTCAGAGCTCTCCACAGGTTTCCTAGGTTCTTGCACTGGAATGTTAATGATCAGATCTTTTTTTTTTCAGTGCTCAAGTGCTAATACACTGTTCTAAAGGACAGCGAATGTTCAAATTTGTTGTTGTATTACTGACAACAGAAACAAAAGGTTTACAGATACATTATATAGTCCACATATTTAAATAAGGAAGGTTGATAAATTCATAAAATTCTTGAAGGAATGCTACTAACAAATAAATTCTTTCTTTGTCACTCTGTGTGCTTAAGGAAGTTGTATGGTCCAAACTCCAGAAACTGGAGACCTTATTGCTCTCTACAACTCCCTGAAAGGAGGTTTTAGTAGGGTGGGTGTCAGCCTCTTCTTCCAGGCAACAAGTGACAGAACAAGAGGAAATTGCCTCATGCTGCACCAGGGGAAGTTCGGGTTGGACACTGGGAGGAATTTCTTCGTGAAAAGGCATGTTAAACATTGGAATGGACTGCCCAGGGAGGTGGTGGAGTCACTGTTCCTGGAAGTGTTCAAGAAACAACTGTGTGGCACTTAGTGCAATGGTTTAGATGATAAGATGTGGATCTGTCAAAGGTTGGACTCGAGGCTCTCAGAGGTCCAACCCAAATGATTCTGTGATTTGTGATTCTGAGAAGATAAAAATAGATACTGTAAAAAAAACCCCCCAAAACCAAAAAAACCCCTACCCTTCAAACAAACAGCAATACCCCAGAACAGACAAACAAAATTAGCCCAAAAAACAGTGAAGGAATTAATCTTCCCCAAATACAGTTATCAAAAATGTGATATTCTGATATGAGTTATTTGACTAAGCTCTCTACAGACAGCAGAGACTTTTGGAAGAATGTCTAACCTTTGTGGGAGTAACTTTCTGTTGCACTTATTTCTTTCTTTTGATCAAAGGGGACATCAAGATGGTTAGGTCAGGTTAGACAATTAATTTGAAAATCAGTATACAAATAGCATTCAAAACAATAATTATTTTAGATTGCATCATAAGTAAATCTGGGTGTGGATTCCCTGTGTACTTCCTTAGGAGACAAAGCAAAAGATATCTGTCAAAAAGTATTCCTGAAATCCCTGGTCATGTTGAGGGATAAAAAATACGTCAAAATCTGTATTATATTACTTCTGTGTATTCTCTCTCTCATGGTCTGGCTGTTGACAGCTGCTGGATAGCGTAGATGGGAGTAATTGAACCACATGCAGACATAGTTGATGAGGACGTGCTCCCTGGCAAATAGAAAGGAAAAGGCAGTTTCAGGGTTGTGATTCATTTCATTCTAAAGCAGACTTCTAAAATAATCTGGATTAATTATCCCTATTTGTCTAGACTTGACTACAAATTCAACTTTAGGTAGCTAGTACAAGCATAAAGATTTACAGTAGAAACATTTTTAAGTTAGCTAATGTTATTCCTCTCTTGTGACCTGTTATTTCAGATTAATGGTTTATTTATGATCTACTAAAGATTTGATTATGTCTTGCCTAGGTGTATCTAAAACAGATTTAACCTGGTTGTGTGAAATACTAATAGGGCATTTCCTAGTGTGTTTCCATGGCAGAGCCAACCTCAGCAGAGAGCTATTTTCACATCTTCAAAAGCTAGCTTTGAATCCAAGGTCTGCTCTGCTAGGCTGTCAATGCTGGTTACCTAAAAGTTAGTCTCAGGAGTTTTGATCTTGTCTTAGGCTGCATGCACACATAAAGCATTACAGTTTAACAGTGCTTTGGGCAACATTCATTTCAGCAATTCTTGTTTCCTGTGAACTTTCTAATAACCAACCACTTTTAATCTCTTCCATCCAGGTTATTTGGCTTGAGGAGTGCCTAAGGCCTAGCAGAGTTAGCTTTTTTTTTTTTTTTTAGTTTTCCTGGTTCATTCTTTAGGAACAGAAGTAAAAAATACTTTGTGAATTTGAGACTTCATGTAGCAAGTATTCATGCTGAGCTTCAAGGCTGAAAAAAAAACTCTATTTCCATGGTCTTTGAGCAATTATAACTCTTGAACCATTTACCTGATTTTCTTCTGACTACCAAAAAAAAAAATTTTCCTAAGAAGGTGAGTTAAGAGAGTAATTTTATGTATTTGAATAAATAGTCTGAAATGGAATCTTAAATTCAACTTTATGTATAACATATTAAAAATCCTTACTCCTTTACAGTATTGTAATACATTTGTAATCCTCAAAATATTTATTTCTGGAAGAAATAAAACCTACCACATTGCTTAAAACATCACTGTACCCAACTAAAAGTAAAAAAAATCCAAGAAAGATCAGAAAAAAAAATCCAAATAAATGATCTTGCCTTACATTGTGGTAGGGTTTCCATGGGTACAGTCTTCAGGTGCTCTTGTATCTATTCTGAGAAGGAGAAAGAGAGTGGAGAGTGCCACAGGAATATGACATTTCCGGTGTAGTACAAGGAACACCACGTGCTCTCTTCACTAGTGGAGGAAAAGCTTCAGTGAACTTTTTCAGTTACATCACATAAGGCTTAAATGGGTATTGTTCATGTCCAAACCTTCTAGTGTATCACTACTTGAAATCGGGGACAGACTGCCCAGTGAAATGGTGCTAAAGGAGTAAGTCCATAAATTAGCTACAGGCATACTTATAAAACCCCTAAAACTATTTAGCTTTTCAGAGACAAATCCTGCTCAGGTGTGTTGAGTTTCCAGGTGCAAACAGAAGTCACATCTCTGTTCATCTGAGAACACACAGTCATACCTGATAATGTTTATCTCTTCCCTTGTGCCAAATCTCAGCAATGAAATACAGAGCTAATGTGGGAGCATTACAGTTATAGTAAATACGCTGTTAGTAAAGCTGTTGGCAGCAAAGTATGTGGAGTAATAAAAACTTCCTAGGCTGGTTACTCCTGTTGTGTGAACGAGTATGTAAGTATACATGCCTGACAAATAGAGAAGTAGCAGCTCTATTGAGCATTATTGCTCACTTTCCTTTGTATCCCCATTCCTCCATTCACCCATCTCTCTTCATGGAAGACAGGAAGGAAGGGTCTGCAACTCTAAGTATGTGTATAGTTTTTATCAGCAAATGACAGTGGTCTGATACATATTATAGACACCTATTCTGTCCATAGAGCCCTGAACCTCTCTTTGTGGAATTAAATGACTATTTTGAATTATCTCATTTAATGTCTGGCTATCTATATTTAAGGTCTTGGCTGCATAGTGAAAAAAATGCATACAAGTGGAAGCAAAAAAATGAAACCCCAGGAATTATCATAAGGATCAAATCCCAAATCCATCTAGTTCAGAATATTTATTTTGCCAGTGACAATAGCCATTATCAGATCACACAGAAAGGCATAAGCCTCTGGCTCTAGAGACTAGAGATTTGTTTAAACTGCAGAGCAGAAGACCTTATTAATTTTTTTTAACGTACGTTCTTTATGTCTGCTATCTGTTGATGACTCACTTTTTGACAAATGCTGCACTTTAATCCAGTGTGGCCTGAAAACCTTATCTTTCAGTAATGAATTTAATATATTCACAATTTAAGGGAAATTGGTTTAGAAACTGAATTTATAAATCATCTGGTCAAACTGTCTAAAATTGGACTTGTTCAAAAGTGGAGTATTATTTTTCCATAATAATCTACCTTATTTTCATTCTTCAATGCAGTAAGATTTCAAATGAATGAAATTGAAGTCCAGTGTTGGGGGTTTTTTTCTAGGTCTACTATTATTGTTGTATCACATATATTCCAATATTAATAAAGCTTTATTGCTTTATGTCTTTAATATGATGAATTTTGGTTTAGCTTTTTGTCTGGCAGCCAAAGAAAATTATCTTCTTACTTTTCCCAGGGAGATGAGGGTGTGGGGGGCTAAAGTTACATTTGTATGTTTTATTTGTTCTAGGATGCTAGAGTCTTGTCTTTTTTTGTAAAGTTACTTCTTGTCATTTTGCTGATATAATTAGTTCAAACATGTTTATAAAATTAAACAGAGCAGGACATACATTTGTCGTGTAAGCCTCTCAGTGGAGAATGTTTAGGTATGATGTGTTAGCACTTTGAAATACAGACAGCTGGCATATGACTGTATTGTGTGTTGGGTTTTTAATAAAGAAAATAATTTGATAATACTAATGCACTCTTTTCTAGATTCACTGGCTACAGTCGAAGAGCAAAAGGATATTTATAGTTATATGGATAAACTTAGACTTCAGCAATGATAAATTTGTAAATTACTTTTTAATCAAAGGCCAGTTTAAGTTTGATCCAGTTAAATATAATTTGGTTCCTGTAGTCTGAAAGGTTATTCTTACACTAAAAATATCTTTTATCTGAAATAAATTTTCTGTTAAATAAAATGCTAAAAAATGTTATGCAAAATTCAGCTAAAAATTCATCAGATCATGAAAGCTCAGCTGAAAATCTTTGAGCCAAGTCAAAATAAAAGAAACATGGAGTACTAATTTTTTTATTTGCTTTTTCAATGAATTTTTATTTCTTCTTTAAAATTAAAAGAAACACCCAACCCCGCTTAAAATTTATTTTCATCATTAATCAGGAAAATAAAACAGCCGATTAGACATTTTTCCTTGGAAGTGTTTTCATTTAAAAAATAACAATACATCTCTCTTTGAGAATAATTACTCTAGTGGGAATAGTCTGGTCTGTTACTGATCCTGCAGACTGCAGCTCTTTTTGCTGGACTGAAAACAGTGGCAGAAACATTCTTCAGCTGCTAGATTTGCAGAACAACTGCTAGGAATGTAGGATTTTCTTCGCCAACAGCCTTAGAGGAAAGCTGTCTCAGAATACTCACACGGATTCTACCCTGTGCAAAATCAGTTTTTGTATTTTTTTCCTGTCTTGAAAAGGTAATGTCTTTTCCCACTCCACAAAAACTGGCATTTTCAAAAAGGACACTTTTTTGGTAGGACAGAGCATGTCCAGTTAAAAATCTGAGGCGTTCTATTTCAGCTCTTCTCTGCACTATTTATAATTTCTCTAGTCTTTTTAGCTTGTCTTCTGAGTGTCACTGTAATTCCTTCATGTAAAACCATCTTAGGTGGTGAACCCCAGGAAATTTATTTTCCAGTTATTTCCTGACAGACTAGCACACCATGAATTAGCCACTTACGTGTTAAACCACAAACCAAGAGACCACATACTGGTGACCTGAATTCTCTGTTCTACAGCCAGGTGATCAACTGGAGGCAAAAAGTCTGAAAGTATAGCATTAAGAGAAGTAGTGAAAAGCTCAGCTGCATGAGTAACTGAGTTGGCCATGAGGCTGTTTTGAGGATGTTCAGGAGAAAGTTGTTTCTACTGTTTTGGGAGATGAAACGTGAATCGCTTTTATGAGCATCAGACCAGTCATCTTTGTAAAGACTACTTTTCCCACTTATCCTACCTTGCTCAGACAGGATCCCTTGAGATGCTCAGAGAATTTGCTATCTTTTTAGTGTCCTAGTATTTTTATTCAGAAAAAGTCTTAAAATTGGAAGCATCAAATGATCTACATAGCTTCAATTTTTCTTATAAATTTGCAGTTTGCAGGTATTTAGTTTGCAGGAGTTATTTTTATCTTTAACAAAACAGTTTTGAAAAGCTAAACTAAGAATGAGAAATAGAAATAACTGCATTGGGCACTGAGAAATTAATATAATTCTAGGAATTTTTTAATAGAAGTATTGTATTTAGTTATAGAATCATTACAATGTATGCAAAAATTTATTCTACGGAAAGAATGAGGAGTGATTAATATGGCTATGACCATAATTAGCAGATAGGAAATTATACAGGAATTAAAATGGACACTCTTCTTAGGTATAGTAATTTTGGAAGTAGGTAACTTCATAATCTAACAGAACTGATAAAGGAGCTGACATTATGATATTGCCATGGAAAAGGCACAGTGTGCTGGCTGACAGATGTGAAAACCGCGAAGTTCACAGCACAAACCTGAGGGAAATTAGCTAAGTTCAAGGGGAGGTTGCAATAGCATTCAATGGATAACAAATTTTTGTCTGGAGCCTTGGTTTTCTCTGCTTGTGACTTCATTAAATGACTTCCTCCAAAGCTGCTGAAAGTTGCTGACTCCATCTGGCTTCACAGGTAATAATTAAGCCCTAACAAATCAGATGGCAGTTTGCTCTGTTGTGTTCGGCTGCAATAGGGAGAAAAGAAGTCGATGCTCTCCTAAATTGCGGTGAATACATTGCTGATTCATAGTCAATATGCTTTTGTATTTCACAAGTTATTTAGGTTCCTGCCAGTGAAGCTCCCACTCCTACATGACGTAGCCATCTAAGATCTCTCACACAACCATTATGTGCTCATCTCTTTATCACTCACTGCTCTATCCATAATCAACAATACAGAAAAACTAGTTATTATCTATTTGTTTCCTTGAAGACACTTTAATGGTCAATTTCCTCTGTTCCACCTGACGGTAAGTAGAGTGGGAGAGAGAAAGGGCACAAACGTATTAGTACAGAACTAGAGACTATTTTTCCTTTCACCCTTTTGCCACGTCCAATCCAGGTCTCTCGCACGAGTTGTTCAGAGCATTTCTTACCTCTTGTGGTTATGCCCATAAATCATTTTACTCCCATCTATATCACCTTTTTCTCTATGTATATGTCCCTTTCTGTAGTTCTTATAGTTTTTTGTCCTTTCTTATGCCTTCTCTCAGCCGCATTTTGCAGCAAATATCAAGACTGAGTGAGACACATTTTACCTCAGGGCCAGCAGAAACCGGAGCACAGTACCAGAAAGCCCTAAAATTTTTTGTGTAGCTTTTTCCCTTCACTGGTATTCAAAACTCCTCCTTATTCAATGTTGTCTGTTAATTCATTAATATTCCATTTTTTCTCTCTCATCAGTCACTAATGGAGATGTCAAACAAGGCTTGGGACTGATTCCCAGAGATTCTCCAATACACACTAGCCTCCCAACATATGCACTACAGTTGGCTATTTTCCTACAGCCTTTCTTAAGGTTTATAGTCTACAGGACTGCAGCCTTTGTGGAAAAAAAAGCTTTACAACTTCACGTCATAATGAGTCATGTTGAAGCTCATGCTCAGTTTAGCATTTTTCAAAAACAATATATTGAATGCTAAAATATTGCAAGACATATTTTTGTTTTCAGAGAAACCTATCTAATGTGCTGCAGTAGAACACCTACTTGTTTATAATTTTTTATCTGTATTTTTTGGTATTATAGTTTCTTCTCATAATCAGCCAGATTTCCCTACATTTGTTTATTGTTTTTCTTTCACCTCTCCTCCAGCTCCTGAGAGAACAGACAGAAAATGCACCACCACAACAATGCTTATTCAAAGTAGCTCTTAGATTTTAAGTGAAGCAGGAATAATTATGACCAATCTTTATAATCTGTAAAAAGTCCAGAAATTCCCAATTTACATCTGGAGACATTCACATTTTTGTGAAGCTTAGACCTAAAATATGAGGTTAAACTTCGTGCTTTTTATTTGTGCTCAGTACTATTCTCCTTCAGACTCATAAATCAAAGAATGTCATTTTGGAATAGGAACTGCACCTTTATACCATTACAAATATTAAATAGCATAAATGAATGCAGCATATTATATATTTTAAATTTATGCTTTATGTATTAATTTCCTTCTTTTTATTATTATCTCAAAAACAGTGTTGTAAATCACTTTTCTTTTGATCCAAAAAGTAGGTTTGTTATTGTGCTGGTTGTGGCTGTGATAACAGGTTAATTTTCTTCATATCAGCTATTATGGGGCTGTGGTTTGGATTTGTGATCAAAACAGTGTTGATGACACAGGGATATTTTCATGGTATCTGAGCTGTGCTTACACAGAGTCAAGGCCTTTTCTGCTGCTCACCCAACCCCACCAGCAGGGAAGCTGGGAGTGCACAAGGAGTTGGGAGGTGACATAGCAGGGACACCTGACCCCAACTGACCCAAGGGATATTCCAGACAATAAGGCATAAAAAGGTGGGGGAAGGAGAAGGACAGAAGGATGTTCAGAGTGATGGTGTTTGTCTTCCCAAGTAACCATTGCACATGATGGGGCCCTACTTTCCTGGAGAAGTCTGAACAGCTGTCTGCCTGTGGGGTGTGGTGAATGAATTCCTTGTTTTGGGTGTGTGGCTTTTGCTTTACCTATTAAACTGTCTTTATGTCAACCCATTAGTTTTCACACCTTTCCCTCCTAATTCGCTCTCCAGCCCCACTGGGGGAGAGTGACCAAGTGGCTGGGTGGAATTTAGTTTCTGGCTAGGGTTAAACCTCAACAGTTATTTTTTCTGTTCTTATGCATTTATGAAGTTTATATATTATGAATTATAGGAAATACGGTAATGAGGACAGGCCACTTGGGAGGAGTACAATAATGTTGTCAGGATTGTAATGTGGAAGGCTATTTGGAATTAAATTTGTCCGGCAATGTCAACAGAAAGGGCCTCTTCAACTACAATAGTAACAAAAGGAAGATGGGAAAATAATGGCCTACTGCTGAATGAGATGGGTGCCCTGATGATGGAGGATACAGAGAAGGTGCAGTAACTGAATGCCGCCTTCTCTTCACTCTCTACTGCAGCTGTCAGGAATCCAAGACCTTGGAGACAAGAAAGTCTGGAGAAAGGAAGACTTTCCCGTGGTAAAGGAGGATTAGGTTCGAGATCATTTGTGCAAACTTGACACCAACAAATCCATGGGTGCTGACAGGATACACCCACAAGTGCTGAGGAAGACGGCAAATGTTATTGCTAAACCACATTCCATCATCTTTGAAAGGTCATGTAGTGCAGAGGGTTTGCTTAAGGACTGGAGGAAAACTAATGTCACTTTAGTCTTCAAAAAGGGAGAGAAGGAAGATGCAGGAGAATATAGAACTGTCAGCCCCACCACAATCCCTGTTGTCTTGGGGTGACTCTATCATGTGTATCCCCTATCATGCTCTATGCCCAAAAAGTAATATTGTGCCTTTTCTGTGCCTTTAAACTGAGCTTAAAAAAAAAAAAAAAGACAAACTTTCCAAAGCAGCTTCTCAAGGACACAGAGATTACACTCCTTAGTGTTGTCTAATTGCAGAAGGCACAAAGGGAGCACCCTGCTTGCTTTTTCTTCAGCCAGCTGGTTTTTTTCCCTCTTAGCGTGAGACGGAGAACTGAATTTTGTTTCCTGGAACTTTGGTTTTTTTTTTCCCTTCTTCTCTTCTGAACTCTTTCAACAACATCAGAACACATCAGGAGAATTTTCTCCCCAAGGCCCGGGGGTGGGCCCACGCCCTCACCGACCAGCTCCGAGGAGGAGAGAGACCACACCTACAGAAGGACTCTGAAATCTTCCCAGGTTTCTCTCTATAGCGGGGGTTTTAATTCATTATTTAGCATCATTATCCTTTTCCTGTGTGTTTGTTAAAATAAATAGTTTTTATCTCTTTCACTTTCCTTCGAGGAAAAATTTCCTTTTTTTCCGAACCCTGCAGGGGGAAGGGTGGTTGCAACCTGGTTTTCTCTCAGGGGTTATATTACTAGATTTTGGCCAAACCGGCACACCTGTAAAGGTGTGATAGAACAACTCATCGTGGATGTCATCTTTAAGCATGTGGGGAAAAAGAAGGATGTTGGGAGTTTTCAACATGGATCCACCAAAGTGAAACCATGTTTGATGAATCTGACAGCTTTCTATGATGGCATGACAGTCTGCTTAGATGAAGGGAGAGCAGTGGACATGGTCTACCTGGACTTCTGCAAGACTTCTGACAGTCTCCCATAACATCTTAATAGGCAAGCTCAGGGAGTGAGGATGAGTGGACAGTGAGGTGGACTGATAACTGGCTGAATGGCACAGCTCAGAGGGTTGTGATCAATTGTGCAGAGTCCAGTTGGAATCCTGTAGCCAGTGGTGTTCCCCAGGGCCAGTACTGGGTCCAATCTTACTGAACTTATTCATCAGTGACCTGGATGAAGCGGACAGCCAGCAAGTTTGCTGATGATGCAAAACTGGGAGGAGTGGCTGCTAGACCAAAAGGCTGTGCTTCCACTCAGACAGACCTGGACAGGCTGGAGACTTGGGTGGAGAGGTACACAGTGAAGTTCAAGGAACGCAAATGCAGGGTCCTGCACCTGGGAAAGAAAAACGTCATGCACCACTACAGGTTGACCTACTGGAAAGCAGCTCTGTGGACCAGGGAGTCCTGGTAGAAAACAAGTTAATCATGATCAAGCAGCATGCCCTGGTGGCCAAGAAGGCCAGTGATATTCTGGGGTTCGTTAGGACAACTGTGGCCAACAAGTTGAAGGAGGTGATCCTGCTACTCAACTCTGCCCAAATAAGGCCATGTCTGGAATACTGTATCCAGTTTTGGGCTCCCCAGTTCAAAAAAGACAAGGAACTACTGGAGAGGGTCCACTGAATGGTTATGAAGATGAGTAGGGCACTGGAGAACCTCTTTTATGAGGAAAGGCTGAGCGAGCTGGGCTTGCTCAGTCTGGAGAAGAGAAAACTGAGTGGGGACTCCGACAGTGCACACAAATATCTTCAGAGTGGGTGCCAAGACGATGGAGCCTGGCTCTTTTCAATGGTGACCTGTGACAGAACAAGGGGCAGTGGGAACAAACAAACACAGGCAGGTCCAGCTGAATATGAGGAAAAGCTTCTTTGAGGATGACAGAGCACTGGAACAGGCCATCCAGACAGGTTCTGGAGTGTACTTCTCTGGAAATACTCAAAACCTGCCTGGACATGATCCCGTTCAACCTGCTCTAGGTGAACCTGTTTTAGAGAAGGGGTTGGACTAGGTGATCTCCAGAGGTTCCTTCCATCCCCAACCACTCTCTGATTCTGTGATTCTCTGTATTTCTTTTACCTTGTTTTACATTGCTGCATGAATATTGAATAACTGTATATATATGTATAAAGAATTTTACTTTCCTTTTCAAGTTGTTTTCCATTTTGACCAAGTGGTTACATTGAAATGCTTTTATCCCCACAGAGAAGTGTATGTAAATAAGATAAGAAATGACTCAGAAACTTCCTGAGTCTGACAACCTTCACAGAAACAATTTGGATTAGAACATCCAGCCCTAACATAAAAACTGAGAGCTATATAAGCCAACCCTGTTCACAGGGGAGGTTTTAAGATGGTTAGCACAATATTTGGAATACATGCAATAAAGAAGTTAGAATATGGCAATGGGGAGTTGTAGGGTTGGAAGTTCATTGAAAAATGATTTTTCCATTGTAAAAAGTCAGGGGGTTTCCTTCCAGATGACCGTGAAAGACAGTCTTGGATGGTGGAATAAAGTTGACACCCTTTAACTTTATCCACAGACTGAAAAAATCCAAACAATTTCAGCAGTGTTAACAGCTGTTAAAAGGGCTAGTTTGGCTGGGATAGACTGAGTTTTCCATAGTCATCACAGAGTGTACAACATGCCCTAGTCCTACTACACTGCATGCCAGTAAGGAGCAGCTGCCCTAAACATAGACAGTATTTTCCATCTTTCTTCATGTCCCATTGCCTGTATGGCCTTGATGCCAGCAGCAGCTGGCTTCAGCTTTTCCCTGCTGTGATTTTTACTCAGCTGTTCAGGGATGAGGTTGGAATTGGCTGCTGTAGAAACTAAGACATTCATTAGGGGAGAGGAAGCAGCAGCTGCCTGCATTAGGCTGACATGCCATTCCCTGGAGGCCAGAAGCATCTGTGGAGAGGAGGAAAGGGGAGGACATTCCTCAGAGTTCATATTACTCAGAGGAGTATAGGCATTTCTGAATATTGGTGGCTATGTGAAAATTCAGGGCACATCTGTCAGTTGCTACCATTCCTTTATGCAATAGTGTCCATGTTGAACTTTGTTCCAAGAGACAGGAAAGTAAACAGGGATTTCATAGAGCTTAAAGACTGCAGCATTGAAAAATAACAGTGCAGGAAGCGAAAGCCTTGGCAACAACTTGTGACAGTGTGTCCAGTATGAAATAAAGTCTCCCAGGGAGTTCTCAATTTCCCAGGGAGAACAACGCAGCTGGGGAACAGGAAAGGTTCCTGGGACCTTCTGCTCAGACATCTGGAGCTTTTGTGACCAAAAGCTTATTAGTTTTGCAACAATTGTGGATATCATCCTCCCTCTTGCTATTGTGAAAGATTAAAATAATAACTTTTATCACTAATACATCTTCTTCTAGAGACGGAAATACAAATGGTGAGCAATGGTGGCTAGCAAGCATATAAAGGGACAGGAGAGAGGAGTGGAAATCAAATAGAGCGTATATGTACATAGGCAGCATTTAGTCTGACTACTTTTAATAATATAAGGTCACATACCTCATGCATGTTGTTGCTGAATTCTAACACAATTGAGGCAGTAGGTAGAAGCTGCATTTCTTGGGTAACAGTGTGGACAAAAGAAAGAAAAGTAGGAACTTTGTGAATGGGAAGAGGTAAGATAGAAGATGAAAGATAATAAAGAATAGCTGAACTTTGGAAACTGCCCTTTGGGACTGAATATTTCTAATTTTCTTGATGGCACAAACATGTTATCTTGACATTCACTGACCAAATTTGAAATGAGAGGGGTGGAAATGAAAGAAATGTTTGGTTTTCCCTCATCCTTCACGACACAAGACAAGCAGCCCACTCAAATAACAGAATATCCCAGGTACGTGTCTTAATTCAGTTCAGAGGGGAGAAGGAAACACGGCCCAAATAGAAGTGTAGGCCCCTATTTACACGCTTTGTTGTCATATGTGTTTCATCTTTCATCAGCTACTTGTCTAGTAAACCCACTGAATCCAAATTCTATGATGTGCTTGGAATAGCATCAGCAAATTTACCTTTCTTTTCTCTGTCAGGCCCTCAAGAAGGTAGCACAAGACCGTTCATTTGTATTAACATAACTTCGAACCTAATGATCATCCCAATTTTTCATAAAATTCCTGAAGTAAGCACTCAGCTTATAGATGTTGTTGATTGAAGGTTTATTTCATTTTATTCTGGATAAAGAGCTAAATCCCTATATATTCTCACTTTATGTAAAATAAGGTCCCAGACTTAAGAGCAGTGTGATCAAATAATTTTTTAAGTAGCATGAAATATTTAAATATTTTCTAGTATCAAGGGAAACTTTTCTTGTTTTCCACTATTGCAATGATTAGTTTAAACGTTCTAAAATTAATTTTTTACAGTATTTTAAAAACACCATGATAATAATTTATCTTGTGCTAAAATAAGGAACTTTTAAAGAAGAACTCTAAAAACAGTGGAATATGTAAAAGGTCAAAGGTGGAATGAATATAAATTTAGTTAGGGGCAATCAAAAGTCAGTAAGATGCTGTGGTTTGTTGTGTGGACTTCTACCTCACTGGAGACTGATCTTTATTCTGCAGGACTTTAATGTGATAACTTGATTTTATAAAGACACAAAAGAGGAAATATTTTGAAACTAAAAGTTTCATGGTGTTCTAGCAGATTTTATTGATCTCTGAGTGCAAGAAAACTTTATTCAAGATCTTTTCTCTTATTAACAGACATTTATCTTTCTATCAGGTAGGCATAGAAAATCTGAAATAATATATATGTAACCCAGATGCACTGCATTTGCCCACAGACACATACAAAAAAGATCCACATTACAATATTATAAAATAATTTATATCTTTGTTTCCTTTGTGACTGGCTTTACTGTAGGAAAATACTCATATATTCAACTTTTGTCCATGTATGGAGAAACTAAATGATCTAAACAGTAAAAGTGTTACATTTTTTTTAATGAATTAGCATTTATGAGGAAATTTATTTTAATTTCCTAAGCACAAGAATTAAAGATAATATAGATTCTTCAGGTTTGATTTCATTTAAGAATTGTAAGAACAGAAGACTTCACATCTTCTCAAATAAGTCCACTTGCCTTAGAGTAGTACTTACGAAGTACCTCTCAGTACCTCTTCATCCTCTTATTGGTTCTTCACTTATCAGTGTTTATGAATTTATGTCACCTATCTAGGCTTTGTCCTCAGCAAACCTTATTTGAATTGATAGCTTAGAGGACACCACAGACAGAAACTACTGTTTCTGAAATGTGACAGCAATAGTGAGGAATCTTACATCTTTATCATCCTATTCAGTGTGATTCTGCCCAGTGTCAGGGGAAAGAACAGCTCCTGGGCTTCTAGGATTGGAGATACATCTGTTAACCCTCACTGTATCACACAGAAAAGTATTGTTTGCAACTACTAGAAAACATTTATCACTAATACCTGAAGGAAATACTCATCCATACTTTCTAAAACACTGATTTTATGATATTTATTATTTTTTGAAAGTCTTGGTGAAGACTGAGCTATTGTGGTTGAAAAAAAGCCCCTACGCACACTGAAAAAACCCTCTCTTAAACTCCTGTGGCCTTAACACATTGTAAGCATATTTAAAGGCATGCTGGTCACAGGGAAAAACACGCTAGAACAAACGGTTTGTCTGACAACGGACATAGAATCACAGAAATGTTAAGGTGAGCAGGGACCTCTGGAGATTCTGTGCTTCAATCCTCTGTTAAAAGCAAGGTCAGGTTGTTCAAGACCATATTCAGATGTGTTTTGAATAGTTCCAAAGATTCAGACTCCCAAGATTCTCTGCGCAAACTCTGAGGGAGATTGGAAGGATTATGTCCTTTGACGTACTGGCAACACTCTTTTCAGTGCACCTGAGAAAATTGCTGGCCCTCTTTGCCTCGACAGCACAATTCAGAGCAGCATAGAAGCAATCATAGAATCATTAGATTATAGAATCATAAAATCATAGGATCACATAACAATTTGGGTTGAAAGAAACCTTAAAGATGATCTAGGTCCAACATCCTTGTACCATCATCCAAGTAGTTAATGAAGACATTATTTAACAGTGATCCCAGTATGGACCCCTGGTTATGCAACTAGCAACTGACCTCTGACTGGACTTTGTGCCACCAATCAAAGCTCTCTAAGCCTGGCTGCTCAATCAACTTTCAGTCAACTGCACTTTTCGCCTACCTAACTGATGCCTTAGGTTATAACTTTTATATTTTTCAAATGCTATATTTCCTAGTGTGTAACTCTGAAGTTTCTTGTAGCCTGCTAGCTGCTGCTCTCTTATGCCAGATAGACACAACAAAGCCTCTCCGAGCTTGCTATTCAAGGACACTCAGATTGTCCTAGGCTCAAAAGGTGTAAACTAAGGCCCCTAGAGAGGTGGAGAAATTGAAGACATTACATCATTAGCTAAAGTTTTAATTGGCGAATTTATGCTGATATGCAAATGACCCAAACCCATAAAAGTGTGAAAACTCGTGACTCGTCGTCCATCTTGGGGTCCATTTTGGATGTAGCCTTTGACTCCCCAGGGTGTACCTTTGAAGACCTCTCAAATAAATGCCTACCTTTATTCCCTTACTCCTGTCTAGTCTCTGTTTCTAGGTAGCCACTCAAGGCATCATAACCTTTACACCAGTTTGCTCATGAGGATATCATGAAAGACAGTGTTGAAAGACTCAGTAAAAGCAAATTAAACAACATACACTGCTCATACAATGACCTGCTCATCTATCTAAACTACTTTGAGGTTTTTTTACATTTCTGTTTGGGTATCAGTTCTGTGATTTTTTTAGGCATGGCCTAAAAGCAGCAGAGTTCACAGCTACATTTTCAGAAGTTTCCCTCCAGTTATCTAGCTTAATATAAGTCTCAAGTATTTTACTATAAGTAAAATAAAACCTATTTTTTCTAGATGGCAACTGGTAGAATATAATCCTGGTTCGACTGTCAAAAGGCTGTACAGCTGCACTAGGTACTTATTTGGCTTACTAGTCTATTTTATTTCTCTATGACATTTAACAATGCTGCCTTACACACTAAAAAACTTTTCTTAATTACTTTTCATACTAGCATTCTCTAATGCCTTTAGTCAGCTGGGACATTTACACCTTCAAGGTTTGGAAAGATAGTCACCTGTATAACTCTCTGCAGTCTACTCAGATCCCTCATTTTGGGTCTGGTCCCAGTTCCCAACCAGATGAAGTTTAATGTGGAAAATAAAGCTCCCCTCATCGTTGATATTTATATTTCCTTTCTAGTTAAAATGTAAGGACATGCTGGGAATATGGGAACAATAATTCCTTTGATTAGCTCCTTTTTTAACCTAAACAAACCAGAAATTACAGTATTAAATACACGAACTTGTGCATGAAAAAATGGTGCAGGTTTAGTACTCATGTGGTACATTATAATTAAATATCCTTTAATATATTGCCACTGGAATATACAAGGACCACTGGTTTTATTTTGGGTGATTTATTTTTACTGTTTATACCTGTAACAAAATCACAGTTCTTATTCACTTCCAACAGTGACACTGCTGTCAAAATCCAACTCCATTTCAAAAGGACAAGACTTGCTTATATTTTTGATCACTCCCTGTGCTTTACCTGCCATCTCATAAATGACTCAAAACCAAATATCAGAGTCTCAGAGCAGACTCAAAATCAAATAAAAAAAATTCTAAAGCTTTTCATTTTCAACACCATTTTTTAAATCTCCCTGTCCATCTCACTGAGGTGATGGTGTAAGAGGGAAGCTTGTAGCATTCATTATATTAAAACCATGTCAGCCTCAAGTTCTGTTCTTTCATATGCTAGCTAAATATATTCTAAACTGCTTGTATCTTTCTGCCATCCTTGCACATTTTTAATGCCTCTTTAGCTGCTTGATTTATCTCCAAACCTGCAGATTGCCTTTATAAGAATTCCCATTGACTGAAGTGATACTTATTCATGTGAGCAGAGATGATAAACTGCAGGTCTCACCATCACACAGAGCTCTGCTGATTATGATGCTACAGATTTTGTTTTCTTTCAGAAGGCAAAATAGGTTTAGAAACACATTTTCTTTTCATGCCTCAAAGGAACTTATAGCAGAGTGGCTGAGATACAAAAACTAGCTTTTCAGATGACAGTACATCATTCTGAATGGTTCCTACTTCACCTGACATATCTAGAAAGCCTTTGCCACAGTAAGAGATGTTTTCAGCCCAGAGAGACTCAGGCACCAAGGTCTCGTCTTTTATGTCTAACACATAGTGCAACATTCCCTATCTACCTTGATCGGTTCCTGAACCACCCTGTAAAAGCATTTATGAAAAAATAAATTAGTGTTTTACAACTTAAATGAGCCTTTTAGTAATAAAAACAGACCATTTCACTGAAGATTAAAATATATGCAAACAAGAAAAAATCTTGATTCAAATCTGAAACTACTCCCCCATAAACATAATTCATTCTCAACAGGATTAAGGGGCAGGGGGGAAGAAGAGGAAACATGCTTTAGTCATCTGCTACAATATCAGTGTCATGATATTGTGTTTCCTGAGTGAATGGAGCTCAAGAAAGAAACTATGGTGTCCCACACTGAACAAATGCATGCCTGTCTCCTGTTTTTGCTTCCTCTTCTATGCACAAACACGCAAAATTTCTGACTTAGACAGCTAAACCTGTATTAGATGGCTCAGATAATTAGCAGAGTAAATGGAAAACAAGCTAAGTTCTTGAACAGCAAGTCACAGTATCTCTCCTACGCCTGAATTAAACCTAAATGCTGATTTTCATTGAGTTCTTTTACTATACCTAGGAAATGCAGAATAAGAACAAATAAGGTTCTACTTGTCCAGAGAAACTAGAATTAAGAATGTGTTTAAAATTTATATATACCTTAAATACAACAATATATGGAAATTTATAAACTCTTTAATTTTCACCAATGGGATTTTTAAAGGTTTCATACAACTCTTTTACAGCAATGAATATCCCAGCTGTTTGTACTAGTTTGAAAACAAACCAGTGGGAGATCACAAGTCAGAACGATAATTTAATAGGAAAATTAAAATAAATGCAATAGTACAAGAACACTGACAGAGTCAGGATACAACCTGACACCTTGTTAGTCAGGGTGGTAGTAGCAGTCCAGATGAAGTGGTCCTGTTGAAGCACTGATCCTGTAGAAGGGCCTGGTCTTCACCTGAAGGCCCAGTAGTAGTACTTGTCCTCTGGGAATCCAGTAGGTAAGGGCTACTTGTGTTGTTCCAAACCCCAGATTATATCCAGGTGGGAATGCTTGGTTGCTCCCCCCCTGGGAGGAGCATCTCACAGTGGGCTGATGTAATTCTATGAGTCATGTGGTGGGTCTTTGATAGCCCATTAACAGAGATAGCCCCCAGAGGGAGTTACCAGGGGTGAGTCATGGTAGGAGATAACGAACACTGCCCCACCTGCTTTAACAGCTTGTGAAATGATAATAGAATACATACTTCTGGTTACATCTTACATTGTAACCTAGGACACTGTTTTTAAAAGAAAGAAGAAAAATGGAAAAAACCCCAAACAAATCAACCACCATTCATCTGTCCTTTTTGTCTAGGAAGAAGCAGTAATATCTGCAATCTGAGCTCATGCTTGAAATGAGGATTTGATGAACTGCAAGAAAGCTGAGCTGAGAATCAGAGCCAGCTGCTCAGTTCTGACCCTGCTCACCAATCCCATGGCTCAAACAAGCCAGCAAAGGTCTCATGTAGCTTCACCTTTTAGGTGGACCTCCTCGGTGACAAATACAGGTAATATGCACAGAGGATAAGTCTATGGGAGGCCAACTAATTCTTTTGAAAACCACAGTACTGCCTGTAAGTTTCTTCTTGATTATTTGTCTTTGCCTCTATCCTTCTCGTCAATGCTTTTGACCAGTGTTTTCACTGCAGTACTATAGGCAGTGACAATACTGTTTGCTTCAAAACTACTCCCCAAGTGCACAAGACGTTACAGAGTTACTGTAAAACAAAGTTACTAATTCTTCCTCTACTTTAAAAACTCTGTCTGAATAATTTGTAGGAAATACATCCATAGTGCAACTGAGGAGTACTCTGACATATACAGAGTTCTTAAAAAGTTTAGCTTTTTCTCAACCTTTAAAATAAAACATTTTATGTTGTAAAATGAAAGTTTTCTCCTCCCTGATATGGATAATATCATGTTCCTTTATATCTTATATGAAAATCAGTATTCTTATTACCTAGTTTTGCGGCACTACAAGCTTATTTGAATGAATGCTCCTCTAAATATTCTGTTTGAATCACTCATTGGAGTATTTTGAAGTACAAACTGTATTTTGATGATCTCATTGAACAAATGATAAAGAAATACACTGGTAAAGTAGCCTATAAAATGTATTTCATTGTTGTTTACTATGGTCATGGCTTTTATGTGTAACTGGGGAGATGCAACAGTAAAGGAGAAGTGCCCTCCTTTTAAAAAGGTAGCTTCAGTCTTTAGAGATTTTTATTTTTAACTGTATTGTCATCTCCTAATTTTGTTTTCTTCTCAAATCTCCTTATAAAATTTCAGGAATGAAGGAAGTGGTAGACATGAATGTTTGCAAAGTCTTTTTCTGGAATATATGCGTGTATTTGCAGCTATATAAACTTTTCGGAATTATGTTATATGATGATATATGTTATGATTAGGCATAGAACTTCCTTTAGGTAGGTTTTCCTTCCTTTGGAAAATATCTCCACTGGTTATACTTGAATGATAACTTCAATGCTAGCAATGTTATCATCGGGGAAGTATACAATATAATAGGAAGATGATAAATTTTTACCAAATCTGCTAAGAAGACCGTGTCAGTCTTTACTTGGCATACTGATGGACAAGCCCCTTGCATAAAATGAAGAAGTCTCAACTCATAACAAGTTCAGCTGACTAATAAAATTCATGAGTTTTCAGAAATTATGCACCAGACAAACATGACTGCTTGAGAATATAGCTTTCCTTCATGGTAACCGTAAAAATTAAACTGCCTCCTTGTTCCTAACTAGTGCAATAAGATGCATCAAATTAGAGTTTTTAAATGCAGGCAACTGTAATTTGTGATATCGTTTACAGGCATAGCTGCTATTGCAGTTAAATTAATGTTTTACTTTGCGTGGCCATTAGAACATGTAAATAGATCATGACGACCACAGTAATATCTTTCATGTTAAGTGATTAGATTCAGGCCTAATGAATGTCCAGATTCAAAATTTACATCACCCTTTTTTTTTTAAGCTAATTAGATACTAATGTAAAACCAGTTTTATTTATGAGTATTTAAAAAAATCTAGAAATGCCTGGCTTATGCTTTGTGCTGTGTATCTGAGTATTTTTATTTTATTCCTGTTACTAATGCATTTGGTGCAGACACTGGTTATAAAACCCTTGAAATACATTGCTTACCACATTTTGTAAAGATTGTCAAAGCAAAAGCTGCTGGTTAGTTTGGTAAGCATTCAAATGTTCTTCTGCTAAAATACCTTCCTTTTGCAAATCATTGGGGTGTGTAGACTTCTTGATTTTATTTGCTTGTTAAGTCAACTGGGAAAAAGAATAAAATGGAGGATTTATACATAAATCTGTTTCTTTTCCACTTAAAGAAAAAATAGTCTTCTTTGGCCTTTTGAGTAGGGGTAAAATCAGTACATCTTAGTTCAATGATATGGCCCTAGTCATGGAATATGGATCTGATCCTTATAAAGTAATGGAAGGACAACCATTTTTGAATAGCAACTTAAATATCTTTCCTGTCTCAAATAATTTTTAGCACATTCTATGAAAAACATGGTAATTAGAAAACCCAAAAATATTATTTCTTGTTTTTTAAACAGTTAAACTGTTTCATTATATCAAACACTAAAAGCTGTCTGACATAGGGAACCTAATATATCCAATCAGTACCCAGCAGGAGTTGCCATTTATTATTTATTTTGTTTAAATAAAAAAGAAAGATATGATGTGGTTCACAACATATTGAGAGATATCATGAAGTAGCATTGGAATACTATAGAAAAAATACATAAGTAAATACAAGAAGAAAAAAAGCCATGATCCTATTTGTAATTTTAAGTTAAAATTTACTGAAAGTTTTGTAATTCCCAAAGATATTTTAGTGGGAAATTCTATGTTATCAACACTATTGTTTCCCCTTCAACGCTCCTCCTCCAAAGAGCTGTGTATCCCCACAAATGTCTCTGATTAAACTACAAAAGTGTTATAACTAATTTTACATTTAATGAAAACTTCTGAGGAAAATTTTTACTTCAGTCAAAGCATCATACATTTGAACTACATAAATGTGGTATCAACTATTTTCCTTCAAAGGAACACTAAAATATGAGATGTAGTCAAAGGGAACACATTTTTGTCAGTATCATTTTCATTAGCACACTGGAATTGAGTTCAGGCAGGTCAGCCTGAATATATTCAAAAATTATGGAGGAGGTAACTATAACTGTATGAATAGCTAGGTAGTACAAATAGATAAAAAAGAGGTAGCCAAGTAAAACTTTTAAATATAGTTAACAAGTTTATTCCCTACAGTGAGGACCAAACTTTCATAACTAAATTTGACTTCAGGTTTTTTAGATTAATATTAGATATATTAGAAATCTAAGACATTTAAAATTAATTAGCTGTTTGGTTTTCTTCAACACTTAAATCCCCCCTTTTTTTTAAAAAAAAAAAAAAAGTAGCTTTTCAAATGGCTCTTCCATGTCTGTTTTCAGAAGAGAGGTGTCACTTCTGAGACTCAAGCATTTCCCTCCCTGGCCATGATGATGACTAGGTCAGATGCAGATAACCAGTTGTTAAAGGTCTCAGTAAGGAAGTGCATTGTCCTTTTTCTTTTACTCTTGTCAGTTGCAACAATTTATCCAGATGCTAGCAAGCTTAAGTCCTGGAAACTTGTACATGGTCTATACAGATCTGTGTGGAAAAGGTGTTTGAAAGCAATAACTAGAGCATGGTGAACAGCTGCACAAAGAAAAATTGCATGGGTAGATCTCATTCATTATTTACAAGGCTCATAGATTTTTTGTATGCAGTGAACTGACCCCTGACCTTCATTCATTTATGTCTTTTAAAAAACATCAGTATATCGATAATAAATAAATCAACTAATTCAATTGTGAATTGTGTGAGTTCTCCACTCTCTAGGTCTAATCCAAAACTCAGGGAGTGGCGATTCCTTGTTCGCCATAGACTAAATGAAAACTTGTTCCCATTACATCAAATTTTGTCCATTATGATTCAAGTCATTATTTAGTTCCACCTTTTTGTGGAACAGCTTCCCTCATCCCTTCAGATAGGTGAAAACATTTACTTTATTAATTTCAATGCAAATTAATTGATTTTCATTTTTTTATCTTCACTAAAAATAATGTATAACTTTAAATAGTCGTATGATCCAAAACCAAAACTGTTTCTATATCAAACAGATAAGATGTGATGCTTCAGCCTTTCAAAACTAATTTAAGAAAAAAACTGAAACGCAAAATTCACAAAAAGAAATATTTCTTTACAAATTATTTGGGGTTTGAAAAGTTGACAGTTTAAGAGAAAAAAAAAATCCGGAAACCTTCGGACCTTTTTAAGTCCCCTTTGCTGCACATACTGGTGTATGTAATGAGTCTATATGTCTATGAAGAGGAAGATTATTTTCTAGCTTATATTAGCACAGTGACACGGAATTAATAGGCAGCAAATTCTTCATTTTGCTTATCTTCCTCTTATGTAGAAACCCGTGATACTCAGGGTACTTTTATTTGTGAGTTCACAGATTATTATTTTGATGCCATAGAAGTTTTTTTGGTTTTTACATATCCTAAGATTATTTTAAGTATCTTCATCTTATTCTTTTTTTTCTTTCTAAACCACAATATATGTTTATCTCTGTCTCTTCTGGTATTTAGAATGAAGTAAATATTCATCATTCCACATCAAGGTGTCAGTCAAATACACAAAGGTCTTGAAGCTATATTAGCATCTTCAACCTTTCATCATTGACTCTGATTTAGTTAAAAATTCAGTCTTAAGTAATCAATACATTCACCAAAGCAGATGGATTCTTACAAGAAAAAAAAAAAAGAGTTTATTTCTCATGAATAAGCATTTTCTGAACAAAGATGTGCTGGTGAAACATTTATTGTGTTATATAGCCACTAAGGCATAAATGTCTCTTCTTTTGAGAGAGATAAAAGATGAATAGTCTTAATCTGTATAACAAACATTTCAAAAAGCTACATGTGAAAGCAAACACAAAGTGGATAAAATTCTGTGTAAAAACATAAAGTTAAAGCATAAAAGCATAATAGAGTAAAGCCTAATGTACGAGCAGAAAAAGCAATAGCAATGTCATTTGTAATTAAAAATGAAATGAATAGTAAAACAAAAATGTTGAATAAAATATAATGAATAAAAGAATCTAAGCCTGCAATGCAATTCATGCTCTGTAAATGCATTTGCACAATAAGAAACACGTCTCTTTTCACTTCTTTTCTGCTTTATTATTATTTTTAAATAAGACATAGATATAACGAAGAATTTTTTTCCGTGAGGGTGGTGAGGCCCAGAGAAGTTCTGGATTCCCTGGAAGTGTTCGGGGCCAGTCTATATGGGGCTTTAAGCAACCTGGTCTAGAGAAAGATGTCCCTGCCTGTGGCAGAATGGCTGGAACTAGATCATGCTGAAGGTCCCTGTAAATCCAAACCATTCTATGATTCTGTGATACATGCAGACTTTAATATAAGGACATACAGCCATGTCTTTAAAGTCTTCAGTCACTGTTTTTTCCTGCCATACAAAGCAGGTTAATGCCCTCTGACATTATCTACCTGCATTTCGTAAACATGAGCTGTTGACAGGGAGTGCAGTTGAAGCACAAAATGTCTGCATTTCCTCTTGTTAACAAGAGCTTACTTTTACTCAAATTATATAGAAACAAGGCACACATTAACATAGGTAGAAAAAGGAAGTTTCGTTTTTCATCTAAGGCATATGGAAGACGTCAAATGTTGAATATTGTATCTTGCCACTGACTACCTAGTTCCTGAAAAATGCAGATCACATGGACCACGATGTATTTTATATTCTTATATTGACAATACATGGTCCCAGTCTTGTAGATGTAGTGTTAAGTGATGCCAATAACATTGTGGTAAATAACAGTCTTGTTCACAAACTTTCCATATATAGTACCATAAGGACTGCTTATTATGTTACTATATTTGAAATAAATTAAATTAACTAAAAAAAAATCATATGCAAAAATTATCTGCACTCAGCAAAAAAAGGATGGAGCAGAGTGTTCAAGTGTGAACAGAAGACAACAACGACATCCAATTTACAAAGCTAACCAAAGTCCTCATAGCCTATACTGGGTGTCTGTGTTACTTTTCTTTGTGCTTTAAATATTTTTCTACATATTGCAGGTTTAAGATCTGTCAACTTTGTATTTCAGTATAGATGTCAAAATCTGCATCTTTAAATATACGAATGAGTAGTTATGGAAAAATGAAGGGAGTCAACACATATCATCTTTAACTTAATTTGTTACAGCAAAAGCTCTAAAAACTTCTCTGTGATTGAGAACATGAACCTTCATTTCTGCATAAAGAGAAGCAATGACGTTGTCATGGTTATTATAGTCCAATTTAAGAAGCAGTACCCTTGAAATATTTTGACTTACTAAAGCTTTAATGAGATCAAAAATGACTGTATCTAGGTCTTGATTATACTCACAGCATTTTTCTTGGATATGCAGACATGAAGAAGAATCACAACAATTGTACTGTACTATGCTTAGAATGAAATCACACTCCTTCTGTACGAGGAATTTTCTACATATTAATCAATTCAGCAATTTAGAATCTGTCTAACAGTTATCTTCATAGATGTAGTTGAGAGCAAACTATGACAATGATTGTCCCAAGAAGAATGATTTTCATTTCATTTAGACAGATGGATGGGGTTTTTTGCAGAAGCTAAACATTTGCAGATGTCAGAAGTAGGCTTGTCAAAGCATTGTTTCAGCAAATCTTTCGGATTTTTTTCTCTTCACAGAAACAAGAACTACTGCATGTGTCTTCAAAGTGTCTCTGTAAAGCTGCAATATCCCCCACACCCTCATAATTTGGATAAATTAAGATGTTTGTGAGTTTAGATAGCAAATTTTAAATACAAAGTCAGATGCAACTACAAAGCCACATTTCATACTAAGGTTGATAATATAGACACTATTGTAGTCAAGAAGGTAGTCTCATGGGAGACTGTATATTCTGATATATACAAAGAACATGTCCATGACTTGACCACTGTTTTGTCTTTGTAGTTTCCTGTTTTGTTGCTAGCTTGTATTAAGGATTAATAATCAGGTGATTCACAAAAAAAAAAAAAAATATAAAAAGCTTATATTTACATTCCTCTTTCCTATAGCATATTAATGCTGAGAAATTTTCTGCTACCTTTCCCAGTATCTCCTTGTATTATAATCCACAATTTAACAAGCTTGTTTGAAGGAATCATCTTTGATTTTTTATCTAGGATTCCCTATTTTTAAGTTTTCTGCATATACCACTGTGGGTGACTACATAACACGGTGACAATGGTTTTATAACAAGCTAATGCTAAACTTGAGTAAAGGTTATGAATCATTTGTTGATATTTCCGAGCAAGCATTGACATTTGAACTGCAAAACCCAAGCCATACAGATGCTTTTCTGTCAATTCAGTGAAAAGTGTGTCTATCGCCAGCTTTCTTCACGCTGAATATTCTTGGAAGAAATGTTCCACATAATGTAGTTACATAGAAACAATATTTTGCAAACTTTTTTCACTAAATACCTTGTTCATCTACCTACCATCACAATCAGAAGGTACTGTTGTTCCACAAAACTGTATCTAATGAAGTATTTAACAATTGATTTTCATTCAACATTTTCCATTAACACATCATGTATCATCTAGCAAATCACTTATGCAGTGAGTTATGTTTAATACTGGTATACCCCCTCCCTCAAGTCAGATGAGCAGTGCTGTCCCTCAAACTAGCTGCTGTGGTATAAATGAAGATTATATGCTCAGATTTCCTACAGACTGAGCATGACCAGACACCATTGACATATTTTACTGTGCATCTAGAAGAAGACTGGCCTTGCAGCGTGGCATGCCTTACCGGCTTTCCTAGAGACACTGCTGGCTGCAGAAGGTCATCCTTCAACAAACAAGGATGCCAGGAACAGTGATATTCACTTGCATTTATTAAAAAAAATCCAATTTTTAATAATTTAGGGTTATTAAATAAATAGGAGAATGACTTAAATTTCTGGATAGTTTATTTCTATGAAGTTAAAACATATTCCAGGTAAGTGGGACAGATTTTCTAACTGTGTGGAGAATAATTAAATAAACATGTTTAAAGAAAGTCACAATGAAAGCTTAGCAAGAATTTTAAATTAATGCATTTTAGGCATTTTCAGAAAAGAGATCTTAAGCCCTTGAGGAAACCACTGTTAGCACCTTTCTCTTTTCAACTCAGTCTGCACTAAACATGATTTGTCACAGTAAGGACTTCAAGCATGAAGAAATTCCTTTTAAAAATATAAAACCTCAAATGATCTTTCTGGGTTTTTTAGAAGGGAGGGTGACTTGAAGGCAAGAAAGGTTTTATACATTTGTTTCCAAGTTAGGACTATTTTATTTTATTTATAAATTTGATCTTGAGTTCTGATTCATTCACCCACACTACTTTGCTGTGTCTGAAGTCCAGAAATGGTAAAACTGTTTGTTGCAGATTGTAACAACCTGTATGTCAGAGAGGTGGAAGGAATTTGAGACCAAATTTTCCCTTGAAACCTGCTCAAAATAAAAAATAATGTATTATTCAAATATTTCTTGGTAATAAAAAAAAAGCTCTGATGGCTTTTGAAGAGCATTAAAATTTCAAACCTACTTGCAAGAAAAGCACAGAATGGGCATGGCATTGGAGTTTATTATACACTTCCAGAAAAAAAGAAATAAAAGACAAAAAAAACACCTCTTTTAACACTCAGGGCCAGCCAGTTGATTTAATTTCTACCAAAAAACTTTAAATAGTTTCTTGATGGGTGAAGTGTGTATCAGTTACATCAAGCAATTGAAATATTGATTAATAATTAAAAATTCCATTTGGGTGGAAATGTAACCACCACTTTCAATACCCTCATGAAATCTGAATTGCACCAAGGACTTTGTGTGCAAGTGATACACTGACAATTTAAAAATGCAGAAATTAAAAATATCTCATCAATAAATCATTTAAAATTCTATATTCTATTCAAAAGCTTTTGTCAAGTATGCAGCTAATCACTAAATCAGTAAAACAGATGTATGGAAAAATCTTATTATGTCTATGTGTGCTGCCTTTTCTTTTATTAGTCAGAATGATTCTTGCAACAAAATCTTTCGTTGAAAGTGTTAAGGTAGAATGCTCATTGGAAGAGATTTTCTCACACCATGAAATCTTATTATTCAAATAAGTCCTATCATGTTATTTCCTGATCACATTTTAAACTCAGTGACACAGAAGTTATTCTGCTAGCTGCTTTGTTTTCAGGTGTGCAAAGTAAGACAACAAAGGTGTTGGGTGTTTTGGGGGTTTTTCTCTGTAGGAATAAGGGAGAAATTCAAACTTATGATGCCATATCCTTTTATAATGCCATATCATTATAAAAGTAAAAAAAATTATAAAGATGGTTCACTGTATCTAAATAGAATGAACCAATGGGTAATTCTTGAAACTTGACAGTGTGATCTCTAAGGTGTTAGCTGTTACTCCTTATAAAACCACTATATAGTCACTAATATCTATAGGAATGCTTTGCACGTTAACATTCAGTTCTGGAAGAGGAGAAAACTAACGCTGATATTTTCTGACAGCAATACACGAGCCGGAGCTTATTGTTGAAAGGGACCAAGGCAGCAGTCTCTAGGTGACCCTGTTTGAGCAAAGGGCCATCTTCATATGAGTCATCTAACCTCAACCATTCTGCCACACATGAAGTCTTAATTTAGAGACCAGGGTGAATTCAGTAGTGCAACTGTCTGCTTTCTTCATTTTCCTTTCTTCTTTTTCCTCACTTGGCAGCTATTCAGGAACCATCACCCACTGCCCCAACCTCATTGCTGGGCTGTTTATTGCCAGGCCCTTGAGCACAGGGCACTGACTTTTCATCACAGGAACTGATAAATTAGGGGTGAAAACCCACCTGCAAGGCCTCAAGACTAAATGTATCTGAACTGGGTGAACAACGGTGCTTTGCAGCCCAGCAGGTTTTCCTTCAGAAAACCTCTACCTCCTCTCTCCCACAGCTTGCTCTCATCTGTCCAGTAGCAGAACTTATGGGTTCTGAACAGGGGTTATCTGGAGCAGCCCCTGTCTGGTTCTGTCTGGTCCAGAAAGGGCGGGGAATAGTGGACAGTGAGCTGAACACAAGCCAGCACAAGCCACTCTTTAGCAAAGCAGTCCAAGGGTGTGCTGGGCTGCATATGGAAGAGTCTTGGCAGTAAGGCTTGAAAGATTGGTTGGAACGGAATCTGCCAAGGGATGCCACAGGCAGCAAGGGCTTCTCTAAATGTCTATGTGGCAAAGACCAGGGAAAATATGAGCCCATTGCTGAATAGGGCAGGAGATGTGTTGCCTTGGCTTCAGTGATAAGGCAGAGGTGAAAACTTGCCTGTAAGGCCACGGGAAGATACCAAAACATCTTGCACAGCAGTCTTTCCCTCTTTGGGGCATCTACTTTCCTGGCTGGGTGGCCAACAGTAAATGGCTTCTTGGAACACAGTGACATCATGGAGTGTGACTGTGACATCGCCCCAGCCTTGCTGCTTTCCACACAGGCAAGATGAGCCGGCTCCAGAAGGATTGGGGTCTTGCTCTTTAACCTTTGGCTTGGTAGAGAGCAGCAGCACTGAGCAAAGGCAGCCTCTTCCAGTCTCCTCTCCCATCTGCCCAGTTGTGAGACCCTGTGGGTCCCGCACAGGAGCTGTCCCGGGGCTGTGAGTGCCAGGAGGGTGCTGGGGCTTTCCAGCACTGAAGGCTCTCTGCCTTTCCCTACTGTGCCCTGTGCTAAACTGGGTAATGTCTGGGTGGCACTGTGGGGTCTTGGGGGCCTTGGACACAGCAGGTCTTTCCCCAGGGGCTCCTGAGAGCCTGCCCCAGGGCTCTCACCCATCTAGCTTGAGCGCTACAGAGGTGTGGAGAAGACGAGGCCTTCCCTTCCTGCTCTCTCAACCTCCTTCCAGGTCCCAGTGGGAGCCTTTCCAACCTAGGGCCACATGGGCTTTCCCTGGTGCACGGGCAGGTGGTTTCCCCAGCACCTCAACAACTAATGAGGGACGCTTTCCTGTGGGCAGTAAAGGCAGAAGGCAGGAGTGCAGGGCTGCCCTTGAGGCTAGCCTGCTCACAGGACACCTGCTGCTGATGCTGTTGCTGCTGCTGCTGCTTTGAAGCCCAGAAAGTGACCATTTCAGGAGACCCTTACCATCCCCTATCCCAGAGCTTGCTTGGGCTTTCCTTGCTTTTCCCCTCTGAGGACCAGAGAAGGCCCGGCACCCAGACACTTTGCATGTCTCCTTGGGCAGGACCAGGTGCGGGGTACTGAGGAAGCCCTGGAGGAGAGACTCTGCTACAAGTGGCAGCATGAGCCAGCTGCTGCCAGCAGGGCCATCAGATATGGCAGCAGCAGATGGCCTATGCCCCATCTGCCTGGGTGACCTTGAAAATGCCACCTACGTGGAGGTCTGTCGGCATCGCTTTTGCTTCATCTGCATTCGGGAATGGGCCAAACTGACAAAGACCTGCCCACTGTGCAAGCAGCCCTTCAAGCGACTGCTGCGTGCTGTGACAGCGGACAACAACCACAAGGAATATGTGGCTGTCTGGTCTGCCCACCGCCAAAGGAAGGCAGTCAGGATCCGGAGCAGATCCCCACAGCTGCACTACAACCTGAGTCACAGGCGTACTGACACCTAGGCCTCCACAGGGAGAAGGGGGACTGTGGGGACAGACTGACTGCAGAGGGATCCAGTAGCTGTGGGACCCTCCGATGCCACTTCCCAGCAGGCTGCTGCAGCCAGCACTTCTCATGAAGGAACACCACCGAGGGAACACCACCACAAGGGAGCACCTGGCCAGCCCAGCTGCTACACCAGACAGCAGGTGCAGCAGCAGGGCTGCCACAGCCCCTGCAACAGTCTGACCTCTTTCACCCGCAATAAACAGCCAGGCGCTTTCAATTTTGAGATGTGTGTCATGACTTCAATCATTCTGCTGCAACAGAAGATGTTTCTCTTCTGCTTTCCCTGCTTCCCCCTTCCAAGTACCAGGGCAGGGGTGTCCAAGGCCTTTGCCCAGCAGCTGCTCTTGCTGGTGCCTCTGTACCCAAATGTCTGGCCATTCTTTAGGCCCTACTCTCAGTCCATCTCTGACAGCAGTGTCTGAAACTCCTACTGCCCAAGTTCCCATGTCTGTAGCTGGCAGGTAGGAGGGGGCTTGTTATGTTCTTTTGGCTAAATGCTCTCTGGGAATGGGAGTTCAGAAGCAGTATTAGAGTGTGTGTATTGAAGGGAAGCCTGGACAGCCTATTTCCAGCAACAAATCAGGAGTAAATCCATATGAAGTAGCTTTGGCTACTTTCTCCACCATGAGAAGTCACACACAGATACAGAAGTGTCCTGAACAATGTTTAAGAAAGGATCAATCCACAAACTATCCAAACTCATCTTTATCTATGAGCCATTTTCAAGGGATGGAAACATGCCAGCACTGACACAGAAACTAAACTGTAAAGCACAAGAAGACTCAATGCACAATTCTCCTTGGTTTGCACCTACAAGACTTCCCAAGACATGGATAGTTGCTCAGCATTGGCACTAACCTGGCCAACCCCAGTGACCAAGTCTGAAGCAAGCTGTCCCTGTGGTTTTGTCTGGTCCAGCAACAGCCCAGCTCCTCTGCTCTCTGAGCCAGGCATGTGCCAAAGCAGCTCTGCAGAGGGGATCCTGGGGGACAGCAAGCAGCAAAGGACCATGTCCTCTGTACAAGACAAGCAGAAAAGGACTCTGAGGAAGACTACTGGAGACAATTTGTAGGTGGAAAGGTGCAAAGTGAGGGCTCGGAGCAGATCTCTGCAGCAGGGCTCCAACTTGCATGTTGAGAAAATGACGTCAGGTTCTCTACAGCAGTGCCTGGTGGTAGAATGAGAGGCAGTGGGCCTCACCTGACATGAGACAACTTCATACTAGAGAGGAAGGGCAACTTTCTTCCCTATGGAAACTTTCCAGAGTAGAGCAGGGTGCCTAGAGAGGCTGTGCTGTCTGCATCCTTGAGGGTTTTCAAGACCAGGTTGGGGAAAGCCATCAACTGCATCATCACACCTTCTGGCTGAGCAGGGGGCTTCACTGCGGACCTCATGGCATCCTTTCCAACTTGAATTTTACAATGAGCATATGATTTTCCTTTTCTCTTTTCATTCTGCTTCCTCCCACATCCAGGTGGAACCAGATGGAGATAGTTAAAAAAATATTTATTTAGCTCATAATGCAAGTACACAAAAATAGATGTAGTGGTTCAGATTAATGTATACATCTAGGCAAGACTTCATTTTCAACAGTGTTGACTATTAATTGTCTAGTGAATAATAAAAATCAACATGATATTTATCCCTCAGATTTTCCAGGCTTCAATTACTGTCTGCTGTGGAGATTTTTTGAACATAATTTGTTACTCAGTAACTTCACAATAGGTCCCTCTGACAAATATTTTTCCAGAATTCCTGCAGAATCTTGTAAAAATTCTGGCAACCATAATATACGTCACTTGAAGAAAAGCCTTCTTTGGTTTGTTTGAATCTGCCCAAAATTATATTTTTGGTGGCCTCATTTCTACATCAAAATACATTTTTATAACTTGATTCCTATACTTGATCTCCAACCTCTTGTGCCCTACCCTAATGCTTACTAAATGTATTTACTCTAGGTGTATTTATTTGAATAAGCAACTAGTGAAGAACTGTACATTTTATTTTCAGGAGCAGCTGAGGGAGCAGAGGTTGTTTAGCCTGGGAAAAGGAGGGTCTTGGGAGACCTTATGGCTCTTTACAACTGCCTGAAAGGAGGTTGTACCCAGGTGCAGGTCGGCCTCTTCTCCCAGCCAGCTGGTGACAGGACGAGAGGACACAGCACCAGGGGAGGTTCACGTTGGATATAAGGAAGAATTTCTTCATGGATGAGGTTGTTAAGCATTGTAATGGACTTCAAGGGAGGTGGTGGACTCACCACCCATAGAGGTGTTCTGAGATATGACTGGATATGGCTCTTAGTTCTATGGTCTATTTGACATGATGGTGATTGGCCAAAGGTTGGATTCAGTGACCCTGGTGGTCTTTTCTATCCTAAATGATTCTGTGATTGCTACCAATTAGCAACTGATAGAGATGATGGAAAAAAAGAAATGTTCTCTGTTTACTAAATGAAACGTGTCTTTCTTAGGAATATTGCAAGATAAATATTTTATCATTTTACTGTCTACTTACTGCAGGATCTGCCAGAGAGTAACAGGGAAGACATCCTCTTTCCTAAAAAAGTCACATTTTATGATGCATAGATTTGAGAGAATTAGACCTGCAAATATGGAGAAATTACACTAAATATATTTTTACTTTTGTCAGCATAAAATGTTGCACTAGAGTGCATGGTTTCAATGGTGTTACTGCCAATTCAAACCTCAGTAGTGATTTGGACTTGTTATAAATTGTAGAACCACAGATACAATAGCCTAGATATTTGATATTATTTCCAAGTTGTGTTAACACATATCTCACTCTCTAAGTTTACTGACTAACACAGAGTTGGAAGTGGATTTGATCAAATATCTCATCGAAAAAGTTACCTCTCATTTCTTGTATAAGAAATCTCCTAACAAAAAGTAATTTTGCCAAAATCTTTAACAAGCAAGTGCTAAGGTCTACAAAAGAAATATCTTATCTGCCCACCACTGATTTTTACTGTCAGAGCTGAGACTATATAAGCATATTATCCAGCGAGAATATTTTTTTAAAGAGTTGTTTCTAACAATTTTAAAATTTGGGATTATAACCTGAAAAATCCCACTAACAAATAAACTCACTCAAACAAAAATTATGCTTTTCCAAACAACATTAACCTGGAAATGGGTTGCGTTTGATTTTTTGTGACTATAGAAAGGAAGAGGAAAATTAATTTTAATTACACTAAAATGTTTGTACTTGAACCCACACGTACTACATAAGACAGTAGACTCCCAGTGATACAATCAACATATTGTGATAACATGCTGTGCCTTGGTAAGAATGCTCAAATAATTTCTTTACACATGTGATCATGATGAGTACTGGTATTTTTGTGTACAGGTCTCTCAATATGCAACAAGTTGACTAACAGTTAAGATGCTATCGATCATATGAAGGGGGTTGTAGAGACCTTGTTCCTCACCTTTTCATTTTTATTTCATTCAGAAAACAGAGAAAAGTCTTTAGAGCTGAGAGAGCTTCATAGTTGGAACACACCAGGAGAAAATCAGCTTAGATTATACAAATCTGTTAATAGAATCACAGAATAGCCCAGGTTGGAAGGCTTCTGTAAATATCATCTGCTCCAGTCTTTTGTGGGAAAGGGAGACTAGAAGAGTTTATCTAGCACCCCCTGAGGAGGTTGTTCCAGTGAATGATTGTTCTTACTATAAAAAGCCTCTCCCAGTGCAACTTGTACTCATTGCCTTTGTTTTCTCTGCATGGCTCCTTGTGAAGAAAGACCCTTCTCTTTGTAGCTGCCCTTTGAGTCCTGGAATACTGTGATGATGTCCCTCATGAGCCTTCTCCATTGAGATGAGATCTAGGTCCTTCAGTGTTTCCTCACAGGTCAGGTTCTCCAGCTCTTTGATCATCTTTGTGACTCTCCTTTGGACATGCTTCAGTCTGTCTGCGTTTTTCTTCAATTGTGAAAACGAGAACAGAACACAATTCTCCAGATGAGGCCTGAGAAGCTCTGAGTGGAAAGATAACAACTTTAACTTTGCTAGTAATGCCCCTGTGAATGCAGCCTGGGAGACAGTTTTTTGACCTGACCCATCAATTAAGCCCCAAAAAATCCACCAAATAACAACCAAATAATTGTTTTCTTTTCTTTCTCTAATGTTAGAAAACAGATATAGAGTTATAAATTTTTAGTCTTTTCTTACTATGCTAACTTCTTTTATCCTTTTCATTTGTCTGAGACGCTCAAATTATAAATAAAGGTTCTATCATTATGCTAAAAGGTCTAGGCAGGTCTTCTGTATTACGATTATTCTTACAGTATCAAGCCTGGCTGGAACAGCCATGACTAAAAGTAATTTCATAAAAGCCAAAATGTTTCCTGAGAGGCATATTGGTTTCAGTGAATTTTTCAAAGGAAAGTTTTCTGCATTCAAGAGGTTCCTGGTCACCTCTAATGAGAAAGAGTGAGGAAAAGAGATGAATTAAAAACCTCAGGTATCATATTGAAAAAAATCAATTTTTGACAGAATTCCATTGTCAAAAGAACATTTGTGGCCATTCCAATGTGGAATAGAAACAAAGTTTGAGGTTTTAAAAGTTTTTTTTCTGCCAAGCTCTCTACCACATGCGATGACACTTAGTGAGAACCATCATTTCCAGAATATCCATTCGTGGTTCAGTGAAACCACTCTCTTATGCTGTGAGTTGTCTTGAGACACAAAGAATTACCTATACTTTGATACCTGTAACCAAAAACTACAAAATACCTGAAAATGAGTACAGGAAATAAACTATAAATTTCATATTAAGGGTTATTTATATACTGTCTGTTAGCAAGGAAAACAGCACAAAAATCCTTAGTCATTGCTCCATTCTGGGGTTCACTTCAAGCTCTAATGGAAAAAAAAAAGGCAAAGCTTCACAGGCCAAGATTTATGCCCACTGTTACCTAGCAAAGTGATATGATTTAACAGTTCTGAGAAAAAATTTAGAAGAATATTTCCACTACAATTCTGAGAAAATATTCTTTTAAATATTTCCACTTTAATATTATAGTAAATGCTTTTGATGTACAGATTCACGTGGATCCTTACAGCTGTAGGGGATTTGATGGGCTGCAACTAAGTAAACTGAGGGAATTGAACATGGTCCTTGCAAAAGCACTCCACAGTTTTTGAAAGAATGAGTCTCTGCTGACTGAAGAAAGGCAAATGCTTCACCCACCTTCACAAAAGGGGCAAACTCACCAGTCTGGGAAATCAGAGATGAGTCCATTTTACGCAGTCCAGCAGTAAATTGCCTCTGATCAACCTGATTGTCTTCTATGATAAACAGATTGGAAACATTATTGAAGAGAGAGAAGGGGATATCATTTACCTCGTGTGACTGAAGGGAAAGCAGGGGATATAATTTACCCCAACTTTGTTACTCTTTCAACAGTGGCTCCTGTAATATTGTTGTATCCAAGTTAGGAAGGCCCATTTGAGGTTTAGATTGATGGGCCAGATGGCTACACAACCCATCTGTTTGGATGACTGGACTCAGAGAGCAGCGGTTAATGAGTTCTACTCTACCCAGAGACCAGTAGCAAGTGGACTAACGCAGAAATCTACCCTGTGGGACCAGTCATGTCTAACAACTTCATAATTGGTGAGGTACAGTCTCATCATGCTTGCAAATGACACCAAACTGGGGTAACTAGTCCATATGCTTGAGGGTAGGGCAAAGGGACCTACACAGGCTGGAAGAATGGGCCACAAGGAATCTCACAAAGTACAAGGGCAGATTAAAAATGCTACACCTGGGAAGGAAGAGCTCCTTGAAGTGACACAGAGGACGGAGGACAGCTCTGGCAGATAGCAAGCAGTGCATGAGCAAGCAGTGCTCTAGCACCAAGGAGAGCCAGCAGTCTCCTAAGCTGTATCTACAGGAGTTGAGACAACACTCAACTAGAGGGACTGATACTGAGTTTTGGTCAGTCCATTGCAGGTAATACATTGCTAAACAGAAAGAAGCTCAAAGGTAGAGCAAAGTCTAAATGTCTTTCACCTTATGAAGGTTCATAAAGGGCCAAAGTGTAATCTGCACAACATGGCTGGTCAGTCAGCACAAAGGATAGTGCCACATGCTGTGCTTGACTAACTCTTATTAACCTATACTTACTGCTTTATAGTGAGAGTGTAAAGCCCCCAAATTGATAAGGGTAAAAATTGTTCCATAAAAAAATATATTACTGTAAAAGCTAACTTTGGGAAATGGCACTAATGGGATTAATGACAGAAAAGCTGTGAGACATTCTTTGTGCTTGATTTCTAGCAGGCAACTGGGACTTGACTGATTCTTGTGGCATCCCTGCACAGACTCCCCAACACTACCTCATGGAAGTGTGTCAGACCTCTCCTCCAGCATGGGGTCTGCAGCAGGATCTGCAGGGAGGCAGGTGCTGGCACAGCTGGCACACGCAATCCTACAGGCTGGCATGGAAAGGTGGAAGGGAGGGAGAGATGGGAGGGAGGGAGGAAGGAAGGAAGGAAGGGAAGGAGGAGTGGAGGAAGGGAGGAAGGGAGGAAGGAAGGAAGGAAGAATCTTTCTGTATGTACTACTCTTAAGGCCTGTCCTTTGAACTAAAATTGTTTTGATGTGACTGTGGGGAGTAAGGAGGACTAGTCCTAAGCAAAACATATACTTTCAATGTAGCTCAACTTTGTGTAAGACAATAAGAAATTAAAGAAAAACAAAAAAATCTGAAAACTTATTATAGTGTAATTATGCTAGTGCGTAACTTCAAAGACCTGTTTGTAAGTTTATGTAGAATGGTTATAAAGTATGCAAAAATAAATCGGAAGTTAGCTGCTTCTCTCTCTTTTCTGAGAATATGCTTGTTTCATTATCAACTTTTTTCCCTCCACAGCACATTTTATAGCTAAAGTGTCATTGCATTAAGAATTTTAGCTTCATTTGCATAATGCTAATAGCACAAAGGCAGGTTTGCTTAACTATCCATACAGGAATGGTATTGCTGCAGCTCTGGAAGAAATGGATCCACTTGTTAAAATAAAAAAAAAAAGTAGCTGATACTAGACTGTCAGCCAGAAACTGATTTTGCTGCTAATGCAAACAGTTTTATTATCTCAACCAAGCAGACATGTGTCATTAATTCAAAAGAAAACATTCCAACAATCCTCTACCTCATGATGCTTTTATTGTGCACTGGGATACAGGGTATTACTGAAATAATACAACAGGACTTCAGTTGACGGGATACAAAAAATCTAAAATTAAAACACACTGTTGCATTTTATTTTTTCCTTCTTAAAGAGAAAATAAAAAATCTTTACTGTCCCTCAAACAGAGTTTCAAACACTTGACTCTTAAGATAAAGCCAGAAGTACAGCATGCCCGCAATATCCTTACAGCTGTTAGTGGGAATTCAAAGCACAGAGAGAGACAATGAAGATTTTCTTAATGTTATTGTAAAGGGATCTTTTCACCAGGGTGAAATGGTTAAAACAATCCTAACTGCACTGACTGGCATAAGCTCTGCATCTTGTCTGTTAAGGAGAATTTTACTCTTTTGAAGTTGTATCAACAACTATATTCTATAGATTGGATTCTCTTTACGCAAACAAAGAAATAAACAAAATAGTCCTTTAACAAATTTATGAAACAGTTCTACTTATAAGAAAATACATCAAAAATTTTCTAGATATTTTCTGGCTTTATGATAGTGACATAATCCATACCCTAAAGGAAAACAAGATAAATTTAACCATATTAGGCAGCTTCTTACCTATGAAAAGAATAATTTTTTTAGATCTGCTACATAGTTTTTAGCAACCTTTTAGCAACTTGATATTTGCAAACAAAAATGGGATTGATGTGGAAAAGTTAGTATGAAGCTTTATAAAACATAAAAATCTATATTTACTATCAAGAAAATTCTAATCATCCTGCACAGGATGTCTTTCAGGTTTTCTTCATTTTATCTAGTTGGTTTTTGTAGTTTTTAATAACATTAAAAAAAAACCAAACGAAGCCCCACCACTGGTTCTCAGAAGAAGTAGTCTACAGAAAACAAAATGTTTTTACCTGTATGCGTATATTATGAAAGCATATAGGATCATCTTTAGGTGCACAAAAAGAAATTTATCCTATTAATGGTCACAAAAGAAGTCTTTTGCTTTATTAAAAACATCTAATAATTCTGGAAAGATTTTAAAGTTTGCTGAAACATGTAAATTGTAAATAGTGTTTACTGTTTTAAAGTATGGGATAAATGACAGGTCACGGGTCTAAGCAAGGAAATATATGGAAGGGCTGATATCAAATAACAAACAAGCACTAACTGTGAATGGATCTTTGTGAGGGAATTCAGAAATATGATATAGGAGATTAGGAAAGTAAAGTTTCAAAAGCCAGTAGTCTCCAAAGAATTTCACAAAAGAAAGAAAAATAAAATCTCTTAAGTAATATTCTTTTATAGGGGAGAGTGAGTTCTTGATCAAAAAAATAATTAGCTTCTTTTAATCAAAAATTACCAGAGAGTAGAAGGAAGAAAGGTTCTAATAGCACCATGTGGCCAAACCTGTCAGAATTAAAGGTATTTGCAGTGGTTAATTATTGAACTATGTTCAGTTGTTTACGCAAGAAAAATATGACCAAATGTATTTCAAGCAGATATTCTCAGGGGAACCAGGAGCATAATGTGCTTGTAAAGTGTCAATTCAGAATGCGTTTTCTTACTAAGCATGTCAAAACCAGTTAGTTATATTTGGTAGTATTGTTTTTCAACTTGCCTGTAATTTAATCTATATTTTTTAAATGGCTTAGATAAATTGTTTGTATCAAAAGTTAAATTTTAATTTCTCGAGGCAGATTTTGCTCACATCATTCTTGTTAGTCAGCACAAATATTTAATAAAAATTTATATAAGGTCTCTTGTAAACTGAATACAAATAAAACGTACAGAGAACAAAAGTAGAAATGTCCAGGTTCCTACAATGAAGTAAAGAGGAAATATGTCCTGTTTTTAAAGTTATTTTAGATCTTGAGAAATACAAAAATGTCCTGTTACCCTACTAAATTTGGGCATAACATGAGACAAGAACAGAAATAAGATGTGACCTAACCATCTAAATACTTCTCTTCATGCTGCAAAACAGCTCAATGCATCAGCGTCAAGATTTTCATGGAAAGAAAAGAATGCTTCAAAACTGAAGCCCAAAATGTCTGGCTCATGTGTAGGAAGTTCGAGTTGGATATTGGCAAAAAGTAATCCTGTCATGTTGAGACACAATTGGTTGCTCGAAATAATAAGGGACTCATATTTTACAGTATTAATCTACTTTTCTTTCAAAAGTGAACCAAAGATCATTGTTTTCTTTAAAATAAGCTTTACTTTAAATATGTTTTTCTGAATATATGTATATTTAGACCACTGCTCCACAGCATAGGCAACCAGGGGATTCCACAGTTTGCTGCGCTCACTAAAGACTCTGGGCTGTAGAATTTAGTTCTAGCAGAGAGAAATTATGTTCAGTTTATATCCTTTAATCCTTCCAGACTGAAGTGTTGTATTGATTTATTAATGGTCCGTAATTAACACGTAATCAAAAAACTAGGTACTTATGAGAAAAATGAAAAATATCAACCAAACTATTGGACACTTGCAATGTTGATACAGACTTGGACATATCTTACCACCCTTTGCTAACCAACTCAAATGGCTGGCTTACACACATAGGTGCACAAACACACAGACGGGTTTGCATGTAGCCAACAGCACCCACCTGCCTCGCCCCCTTCTTTCCCTCCTCAGGGTCCCCAAGGTTTCTCTGCGTTGTGTTACTGCAGTGGGCCAGCTGGGACCACAGAGAAACCCTTTTACTTGCAATAGTTATTTAATAGTTATTAGATCTACCTCCAGCTCTCAGGACTGTTATGTATTTTATATTCATCTCTGCCAGACCAGAATAAAGACAATTACTCCAACAAATTGTTTTGAGACTATATGCAGTTATAATGAATATCTCAGCATGAGAGTTTAACTTGGACACTTCTGTAAAATAAAAATACATGGTTTCAAGGACCTTAACATAGAGAACAGATTTCAGTCTGCGTTCCCAACACCCTCACTAATAGCTTTATGATTTGAGCTATTTAGAAAGAAAAGCAGAGATCCTTTCACTTATACTGTGAAAAAAAATTAGAATATCTTACTGAATTCTGTGCAGAGCACAATCTCTAAGACATGCTTGAAGAATGCCTGCATAAATTAATTCTCTAGAGTGTGCACAGGAGCAGGACCTAGTGACTATGTGACTGAACTGCCAAGAACTACCGTGCCAATGGAATTTTGTTCATTGAGAATTAGATGGTATATGAGTACTTCAGCAATGCAATGAGATTCTGCTTAAAATTAGTTTTACAACAGATATTAGGAGTCTTCTTTTTTTGTTTTCTGTTTCACAAATGCGGTCTTTGGCCTCTCTGTCATTTAGGAAACCTTCTTGAAAATACCATGTGTTTAGAAAATCTAAATAATTTTAATTTCTGTAAATACAGTAGAAATGCCCCCCTATACTTTTGAGAGATGATATAGTTATTTCAAAAAGAAATAAAAATCCATAAATAAAATAATATAATAAAATAAACTGGTTTGGTTTTTTTGTTTGTTTTCATTAAGTAAAGCCCATCTCCTGAGGTTGTTATTTCAGTATATTGTACCTAGGAGTGTAATAGCTATCTATTTGCATTGCCTTGATTATTATAACTGAGACTGGCAGTAATATTCTTAAAAGATATTTATCTGTAGTTGAGAGCAAAATAACTGTGCTGTTCAAAGAGTTATAAAATACACTTTCATTTCTGTTTAGATCAAAGATCAGATATTTGCTAAGTGATTTTTGTTTGGTTAGGAAATGAGACACCAAGCAATAAGAACTGAGGTAGAATCATCATCTTCACAAAGATGCCAGAAACGTTGTTTCGCAGGAGCTGGATATGTACAAACAGCACTAAAGACTCAGGAATAAACAGTTATTATAAGTTTGCCTTCTGACAACAAGGAAGTCTGTCTCCTTTCCTGAAGGTGTTTTCTTAGCTCCAGCCATATTTCCACATGTAGCCCAAACCCACTCACATTTCATTTTCAAATTGTAAACCTGCCTAGCGTTGCACGAATTTGCTGTGTTCACATTCACATATTCCAACTGTGCAAGATTAAACCATTTAATCCATAATAGCTTATTTTTTTAAAAAAACCAGACAAGTTACGACAATATGCAGGTTAAAAAACTGTTTTGATGCAATTACAAAATTTGCTTGATAGGTAGCCTAAAGTAACAGATCATAATGGTGTCTTGGAATGAAAATGAAGCAGAAAACTCTTTTTCCCATGACCTATTTTACTGTGAGGTAAGTGCACACAGTTCCTATAGACTGGCTGATGTGTTGTGAGCTCTTACACTTCTTGATCACAATGTATTTTATGTGCCCATTCCTTTAATGACACCTGGAAAATAGTCAGTGTAAGTCAGGCTGTTTCTGCCAAAAATGAAGAGAACAGGATGCTTTTGAGTGAGAACTTTCTTGTTAATTATGGAACTGTTGCCTTTGAGACTTTCTGACATAGTTGTTGGCACAAGAAATGAAGTTAAAACTGAGCCAGGGAAAGAGAAATATGGCACTGCCAGTGGCACATCACTTCCTCAATATGTGGCTCATTCACCAAGAAAAGGATTCCTAGATATTTTTTTTTTGCTACATAACTGATTTTAACTTTCTACTCTAACACTAACTCATTTTTTTCTTGACTTCATTCTCATTCATTAAAGTTAGCTGTGAAGATCTTTCAAACAGTTCTGCAGTGCCAAATAACACTTACAGTCTGTTGCTTGTAGATGTCCTGAAAAACACCAGATGGTTGATTCTGGTCATTCCAGTTGGGTATTATATCACACCTGAACTGTTTTAGGACAGAGATGCCTTAAGATCTTTTTTACTCACTACTGTTTTATTGAATAAAGAGATGTTTTGTTTCTGATAACACCAGATGAAAATCCAAGAACCTCAAATAAATCAACTCATCAGTAGAAGTCTTCTGGCTCTAACTTCAAAATTTCTGAGCTTTAACCCAGTCAATTTGTTTCATCCCACTTAAATGTAAATATTTAAAAGCATCCTGTTACCTTTAAACATCATTTATGTCTTGACAAGCAGAAATATTAACTCAGTCCTTTTCTTTTCCATAACTTTGCTAAATAAAATTTCCATAATCAAAACAATTAACAAACTATCTAAAAAATTATTAGAAACATTCACTTCAAAGAAGAAAATCTGGAATCAGATTCCAACACTGAAAGCAATATACTTAAATTCTATAGATACACAACATTTTCCACCTGCAATAATCCACTATAATCCCTTAATTTAAAGAATACTTATTACCTACAATTTTGGGGATGTATAATGTAAAAACAAGTTTCAAGCCAGGTGGATTAGAAAGATAAACCCATCTTAAAGTCCCACTGATTTTCAAATTCTTATTCTAGAACAAAGTCTCCTATCTTGACTCAGATATATTACCAGCTGCAAAAACAGATTGTACCTATGTCTCCAGGAATAACTGTCAGTGACTAATTACAGGCAAAGATGGAGTAGGGGTGAAGGATCACATGTTTTATGTTACCTAATAATGAATATTTCTAACTTTTTTATTTGCCTGGCCATTATTATTCCATACATCACCATTGCCAATTCTTCTCATTTACCCTTCTCTGCCTCTCCCTTTGTTTTTCCTTTTTTAACCCTTGCACTAATGATTCTAAAGCAAGGTTATGGTTGTTACAATTTTTTTCTTTAATTTATTGAATTGATCTTTTGTCAAGTTGGCTAAAAATCAACTACACAGAAAAAAAAAGATAACTCTTTAAAGCATGATCATTTGAAAATAAAGGTCTCTTGTGTATATTTTCATTTTAAAATGGAAGTGTTACTTTAATGCTTTTCCAAGGTTTTCCCAGGAACTTAAATTACGTACTTAAGCTACTTTTTCACGTATTTTGAGGAATAAATTATTGTCCCTTCAGGTTAAGAAGTTTCTGTCAAGCTATTATCCACAAAAGTTTATGGTTTTTATTTTTACAATAACTTATAACAAAGCACCAAAATCACCAAAGCACTCTGGATGACGACAGTCCATAGGTTCTTTCTAAGTCTGAAAAGCAAAGTGCATAGGGATCAAAAGCAAGGAAAGCATGTATTGTCTGAACTCTTTTATTAAAATTCAAGTTCCTAAGCATCAGTTGGTGCGCATGCATCTGGCCAGCCTAAATACAAAGTGTGCTTGAAGGAGAGAAGTTAGCATAATTCAGAAAATTGAAAATCTTTGTTCTCAGCTGTGTAAGACTACAAAACATATCTCCTTTCTAAAACGTGCTTCACAAAGATTTTTCTTGTTGATGATAGAGAGTCCATATGAAGAGCTTATTGATCTGTTCATTCGGAACAATACAATGAATAGACTTCCAGCTCTCCACAACTTACTACGTTTAATGCCATTAAGCATGTTATGTTTAACTGGTTCATAAGCTTTATTGTATGAAAGCTGTATTTGAGTCCCCTGTTAAGGTATCCATACCAAGAAGGTTATCTCTAAAAGATCTTCAAGTAAAACTTTGGTCTTGACTGGTCAAAAACACTTCAAGTCAAGATTTCACCTGCAGTTTGGAAATTGGCATTTGATGTTAATGGCAGACTGATCTAATACATATGCTCTGATTTTAATTCTGAAGCTAAGGTTTAATACTTTTCAAGCAAGAGAAATATACAAAAATTTTATGATTCTCTTAAAAATTCTTGAGTACTTTGGTGATACATACAACAGCAGTGACCAGATGATTTAGGACTGCCTGGAAAAGCTGGTTTTCTTGTTTCTTTCTGTTCTTAGGTAAATAATTTACAATTTATAAATTTAAAAAATATGAAAAAATATGGAGCTGGTGAAGAGGGACAGGAAAATTGCTTGAGATCCAACAATTTTATTTTCTATGTAGTATACAATGTGATAGAAGGAAAAAAATAATGAAAATTATACAATATTATTGTATTGGTAAAAAATGCAAAAAAAAAAAGATAAACTGATGGTAACATTCTTCCAAAGGGATGAAATAAGGTTGGTTTTTTAAATTTTTTTCTCTTGATCATACTTTTGATCAGTTTTACTTTCTGAAAGATACAATCTCAAAATCTCTACACTTATGTGAGTGTTTTGGGAGAATCATCATTTTCTGACATTAAAAGAATTCTCTCTGACCTGCTCTTTGGGTAATTTTTGGCCCAGTCATGTCTCTCATCCTCACAGCGGTTTTCACTCTCTCATGCCATCTCTTATCTATCTTGTTTCTGTTCAGCCTGAATATTCCCTATTGGGAGGGCTCATGTTTGGAATCTCTTGGATGATGGATATTTTCAGAGCATCAGTAGTGAAAAACCTTCACTCAGATCAGTCATACACCTCTGGGTACATGTTTGTGTTGTCAGAGTCTGACTGCCCTTTCTTTTCTCAACATCTGACCATAATACAACTTTTTAACTCATATTACAGTTATGATGTGCAGTGACTCAGAGCAGAGGGATTTTCCCTTCTGCAGCTATTATTTTTCACTGCTCTTGATGCTTAGTGACAGCTTATCTAAACCCAGCTCTTTTTTTCACAGAATACTTAGAGCCAATATACAAAAGAAATGTCTGACCAGCAGTTTTTAGAAGAAAAATATTTATTTATACACAATTCTGTTGTTAATTAAATACACAAATTTATACAGCTCTAAGTTTTCTGAAGAATAAAAAAGCAAACAAGAATATAAGGTCCACAGACTCTGGGTTGCACTATCAGGGAAATTTCCCGAAGTCCTTGTTTAGGCGCAGGTAACTTAGATGTTTACTTAGTTACCATGATATCAAGCCCATGACACAGTTTTTGCCTATTCTCACACTGTTTGTTGAAAATATTTTAGCTTTTCATCCAACAAAGTAATGTTCTTTCTGGTAGCATTCATATGTAGTATTGTGCTGATTTATTGAAGCACATTCTGAATTAAAATTCTTACTTATGTCATTAAGGAAATGAGTTTTTGATAAACTAAGGTGCTTGTGACATGGATCATTGTGCTAATGATCAATATCTCAGTCTTGTAGAAATTGCTGCTCCTGCAGAAGGCATTTATAGATGTCAATTACAAGCTATTAAGTTGTCATTTCAAGCTAGTTTATTGCAAATTCATTAATATTAGCTGTTTCAGACATTTTAGTGTAAAAGGAGAAATAAATTAATTTGAAAAAGTCATATACTGAATCATGAATGAAGTAACGTGCAACACAGTGTTAAACAAAACAACTGAAAAACGCACCTACATATTTTTATTGATGGTTAAACAACAATTTTTATAAAACTCATGAGATATATGCAACATGGTTTACAAGAACACACAAGATAGGCTGTGTTAAGTTTGTGGAGATAAAAGTATTGGCTTTTAAATTGAAGATTTCTTTCCCTTTCATAGGTCTAATTAGCATGCTTTGGTTCTTTGGAGAAAGGTCATGTTCTGACAAAAGCCAGTTGTCAGACTAGGTAATGGAAGCATCTGTGACAGCAGAGTTTAGCATATGTGACCATTTTCACAATGTCTAATAAATTAATTTACAGAGCGATTTCAAAAAGAATGTGGTGGATTAACGAATTTTATAAACTTGAGTAATACTTTTATAAGGTCATCGTGTGATGCTGTTTTCCTTCTGCTACAACAGATATAAAATAACACAGTTCAAATACAGCCATGTAGAACTAACTACATTAATAACAATGGGGCATATTGTTCCAAACTTTTAATTTCTTTTACCTTCAGAATAATACAATATGACCATAAGCAGAAGACAGAGACTGGTTTCCAGTTTGTACAGAATTAGTACTTATTTTTTCAAGCAATGAGAGTTTATATTTTAAGTCAGAAAACTTTTCTATTCAATCATAACAGGGAATACAACAAAGTAGGTGGTGACAGAATTTTAAAAAATGGTCATCCTTTTAAATTACATACTTTTTATTTAAGACTAACTTTTAAATTTTAAAATCCATCCATCCATCCATCCGTCCATCCATCCATCCATTCATTCAACCACAAAATTTAATTATTATTTTTATTTCATAATTTTCTTTCACTATTTAAATACAGCTATTATCCAGCCAAGTCACTCATCTACCTGTTAGCTGAGATAATAGTACTGTCTGAAAAACAGTTATGTATTGACTGATTATGTCTTTGCAATACTAAGATTAAAGATCCCAGGAATATTTTATCTGTTAATATCTGTAGGAGACAGACCTGAAATAAAAGAAAAAAAACAAACACACAGTGCAGGCTGAGACATAATGTTTTGACTTTGGAGAACAGAGAGTGACAGTAAACAAGTGTTGACTAATCAGGGTGGTACCATATTGCATTTTGGTCTCCAAGCTATTTTTCAGCTTGATTTTACAATTTTGTGGAGTGCCTTTATGGCTTGCTATGCATTATCCCTGTTAGACCAACATTTCCAGCTACATATGTTACATACAGGCATGTCCTGACATAGTGCCTCTCAAAAGTCCTTTGTAATGTCTTCTTTCATTTCTCTAAGCTGAATTTCTATCTACTTCAAAAATCTTCAAACTCACTTTCTCATAGAGCTAATTTGGTCTGAAGTTTTCTCTGTAATTTCCCCTAAAGCTAAGTCCTATTTCTGTGGCTGGTTTTATTGACTGCATTTTTAAACATCTTAGGATACTTGGGTATCTAAAATGCTATCTAAAAAATTATTGTATAGCATTGAAAAATTAACATTAGATACTAGAGCAGGTTTTTTTGTTGATTTCGTCCTCCATTCTCTGCTGGGGGGTTTTTTTGGTTTGTTTTTTGGGTTGTTTTTTTTTGTTTGTTTGTTTGTTTGGTTTGGTTTGGTTTTTTGGTTTATTTTTTTTTATGTGGCATTAATTCCTCAAATTCCTATTTCTGGCTAAACAGCAAATACCTGCTTCAACATTTCTGTGTCAGATAAGTACAGAAACATGAACAAGACTACAGATTACAGAACAAGTACAGATTCTCATTGCTATAGGGTGAGCTGAGAAAAGAAAACCGTCAGAGATTGAAATGTAATTTGCAGCACCGATTTTAGAAATGTTCTCATGCTCATTGCTTTCTCTTTTATTTTCTCCTAATTCTATGATTTTTCCTCATTCCTCCAATGGTAGTTTTACTGTGCAGAATCACAATAAAATAGTATTTAATTAAATTTCAGAAGTCTTTGGGAGTGATGCATCAGCAATCTGGCTTACTTTACTACAAATGCTGTCCCCAAAATAAAGACAATGAGACCTAAAATTAAAAACCACAGCTATTCAACTTTAGTCTTATTAAATATGCCATTGTTCTTCTTATCTTCTATGCAAGTAGTATTATTTAATTAAGTAATTCAAGTATAAGACCGTATTAGTGTTTAATTTAAAGAACCATTTACAAAGATACACTCCCCCATGTAAATGCTTTCTTCATATAATCTTGCTTTTATGACAGGTGTGATCCTTGTAGTTTAGAAGGACTCTTTTATTGTGTTGGCTGCCTAAATGTAGGAAATAATTCTGAGGCTCAATTGTTTCTGTTGACCAGTAAAAAATTATGAAAATAGCTCAATGATATTTGTTAAATTTAATGCAAAACTTTCTAATGAGTTACAAGTAACAAATAAAGAATGAATCAGTTCTACTCTTATTCCATAAAACAAACTTCAGTGGTAGCTTGCTATGTCAAGAATATTAAGCAGATAAACCTAAAATAGGTAAGAGTTGGGAGGAAAACACTGTTTTAAGAAGTCACAAGAACACACAAAGGTTTGAAAACGCATACATGGGTACAGTATACACTTAAGTGTGCTTTGAGCTTATACTAGCTCTAACAACGGGCTCTACTTAAGAAAAATAACAAAAACAACAACAAAAAAAAAGGTCACAGAATTATAGAATGGTTTGGGTTCAAAGGGACCTTCGAAGGCCAGTTCCTCTGCCATGGGCAGGGACTTCTCTAGATCAGATAGCTCAAAGCCCTGCCCAACCTTGAACACTTCCAATGACGGGGCATCCATCACCTCTCTGTGCAACTTGTTGCAGTGTCTTGTCACCCTCATCATAAAAAAAGTTTTCCTTATGTCCAATCTAAACCTACTCTCCTTCAGTTTAAAACCATTTCCCCTTGTCCTATCACTATGGGCCTTTGTAAAAAGTCCTATGTTTTTAATATTAGCCTTCTTTAAGTACTGAAGGGCCATAATAAGATCTTCCTGGAATCCCTTCTTGTCCAGGCTGAGCAGCTGCAACTTTCTCATTCTTTCTTAAAAGGAACATTGTTCAATCCATCTGAATCATTCCCCTTCAGTCTGGCTCTCTAATCATTCGTTCCCTCTTGTTCAAGTATACATTTTGAAGGCACTGTGCTTGTAAGAGAGCATCTTTTAAGGAGCTCCTCACTGGTGAGAATTGCCACCATGCTTTTCCGGTCAGGAGCTTCTGAACTAGAAAAATTTATTTTGGTAACAGTCATCTGTTCTGGATTGTATTTGGTTTACTATTAGTTCTTTTCTAGTGATCAAGTCTGGAAAAAATGTGGAGACATACTGTGTGGAACAACATAAATAGACTAATTTTCTTAGATTTATTAATTTATAAGACAGTTGCGGTTTATAGGTGTTTATTAGTCAGTAACTGATGAAGGAAAGTAGATATTCTTTAATTTCTGTAATAAGAAAAGACTATTAAATGACTGTGTGAAGGAGATCAATGCAGCACAAATAAGAAAAAGAAACAGAACAACACAAGCCAACTTCTAAGAAATCTTGGAAACCTGAGAGTAAACCTCTTATGAATCATAAGCATATCTTTACACACATATGGTAGTGGATTTCTGAGGTGTTTTGACTAACTCAAGTGCAATATTTGTTTGAAGGACAGTTGCTACCTTCTGAAGCAATATAAGAATGTCTTTGACAGCTGGGATATATGCATGTCTGTCACACAAACAACATAACACAGAAAAACTGCTAGGATAAATGCAGATGTGACATAATCAAGGCTGTGATGGAAGGAGAAAGGGCAATTTTAGATTATTGTCAGACATGGAAGTGAGATAAGTTAAAGTAGTCAGGAATACAGTCTAGGTTGAAGCAGTGTAGTATGCAAATACCATGTGAGAATAAATCAGAGGTTTAGAAAAAATCTTAGGAGAGGAGCACGTGAATATTGCAATTCAATGAGATGGAAAAAGACAAAGCTAAACAAATAATTTGGGCTTTACTTGTTCTAGTACACATAGAAAAGTCTCTAGTCAGCAAAATATATTCTAGAACCAATGATCAGTGATAAGCCATTTGGAAAATTCACACATAAACACAATAAATTTAGATTTATATAAGACAAAAACATTTTAGTGGTGATGACATTAACATTTTATCCAAAATGCTAATGACTTATTTAATGAAAGTCTAAAACTTAAAAGTAGTTTAAAGTAGATTATGGTATTAGTGTTAGCCTTATGTTAACATTATGTTCCTCTATATAAAAAATGGAAAGCCATAGAAAATGAGGGTATAATGGGGGTATGAAATATGTCTTCATTAAGTTCATTACAGCTGCTACTAAAATAATTTTTTTGTGCAGAGGAGAGGAGATAAATCTTTCCTGTTGAAATCTGAATAGTCTAGATAAAACTCTTTCATCCTATTGGGGGTTATCTTTGCGTGTTCTGAACAAAATTAGCTTTCACATGGCCTAAATAAAAGTCTCAGAAAATCAGGAAGCAAGGATACTCCTTTTATTCTAACTGGGTTGAAATGCGCACACTGACAACGGGGTTTATCGCTGTGTGGGGTGGTTGGTGGAAAGGGCGCTGTGTTATTCCTGAAAGTGTTCCTTGCCAGGAATCGCTCCGGCGGTGCTACTGGCACATCTAGCAAGCCGGCTCTCTCACCTGTGCGGTGGAAGCACGCAGCACACGCTCACACTGAGCTGGCTAGCTCATGCGTCACCAGAGGCAAAGAGTCAGGAGGCAGGTCTTCGTATAGAGTTCTGAGGGTTTATCGCTAAACCACAGCAAAGGTGTCCAGGGACGAAAAGAGAGAGAGCTGAACACCGGGATAAACTTATAAAGGATGCAGAAAGGAGGAGGGGTAATACAACAACAACCAATGGGGAGAAGGAAGGGGCGGAGTGGGGGCTGGATTACAACCTTTTAAGGGATAAAAGGGGCGTGTGGCAACTGGCCAACCAGACAGACCAAATCTTCATAGACTCATGAAGCCTGTTGGGAGAAGCTTTTCTCACCCTGACTCAGGGGATGATCTTGGAGTTCGGAGCTAGCCCACCAGCGGGCCTTTCCTGTACCTGAGCTCTTTGGCCCCTCAGCCATAACAGCTGCTGGTTCAGCTGCTGCAACAGGGGTTCACTCTGTTTTCTTTTGGCACCATCACTCTTTATATAATAAAGTTTACTCCGTCTGTAATTTAGATTTAGCAGGCATTGTGATAAAGGACACTGCATTTCTTCACCACTGTATAGCAAGAAAGTAGGGCTCAGGGTCCTGTGAGAAAGGAATTAGACTGTATCAGATATTGAACCAAGTCTTGCTAAAAAACTTAGTGATTTAGGGGAAACCATTTAGTGATATGCATCCCAGTTAATGATTACCATTTAAAAGTAAGGCATCTAATCAAGGTTGTCTAGAGTTAACGGAGAGAGAAAAGCATCTGAAAAGGGGATTCATTATTTCTATATTAAATCTTGACATTTTTTCCCCTCAACTTTAGCTCAAAGAAGTTGAATAGGAATGATAATTCCCCCCCAGTTTCTTGCTTCCTCTTCTTTTGCTAGTTAAGAATTTTAAACTTCGTGGAGAGATAACTGTTGGCATCTTGTCAATGCTTTATACTGCATATCAAAAATTAACTGATAAATACGAGGATTTCATAAAGTAACTGCACCCCCAGTTTTCTACAGCATCAATTTAGCAGATTAGGAAAATACAAAAATCCCATTTCCAAAATTACAGGGTATGATTGATTAATTTGAGAAATAGCATCTGGTAATTTAATTGCAGTGCATGTTTACCATAAAGCATTCCATAGTCTGCTGCATGATGTGATAAAAAGTTTATAATAATCAGAATATAATGTATTCTGAATTATTAGTTTTCTAAATAGTAGCAAAAAAGCAAAACAGTTTATCTTACATTTTCAGTAATAACAATGGTATTACTAGACTTGTTTATTTAGTCAGTCTTTAAAGAATCTCTTTTAAAAACGTAGGTGTCATTTCTTCCTACATCTTCCAGTCTAGTCAGCATCAATATATAGTGTCAACCAGCACGCTCTGCATGACCTGTACTGCTTCCTTTGACACCAGTAGTTTATAACTGTGACTTGTTCTCTTACATGGTGCTTAAACAGTTAAAGCAAAAGTGGTTTTTTAGCGTATTGCTCACAAGACAGCCCAAAAGTTCAAAAGATAACAAGAACTTCTTGCTATTAAGGAATTAGAAAATGTATTTGCAAATATGTGTCTAATGGCAGTTGTCAGAAGCAATTAGTTTCAAATACATTTCACAGTTTAATCACGCTGTGAAATGCTTCTGAACTTTAAGGATTCAGACTTAATAATATGATACAGTTTCCTATTAAAGAGCATGAAAAATATTAGAGGAAGATTAATTGCCACAGATTACACTAGTATACGGTATTTAGGTCTAATTCATTAGTTTATAAACTCTGACTCCTCAAAAGAGTACTAAGTAGTCATATAATGACCCCAAGTCCTGGAATTTTAATTTAGCTTCAATTTAGTGGAAGACATCTAAAATGTTCTTTATTTAGCTTTTCTTTTGAAGATTCAGATGTATCATAGGTCAACTAGTTAATGATCAGACAAAAATTACCATCTATATGAGTGCTCATGATGAGGATTCTATGACACAATGATTGCCTTTATCGATTTGTCCTTATTCAGCACCCTGGCTGTTAAGAGTCACAAAGAATAAATCCTGAAGAAGCATATGGATTGTCTGAGTTTAATGAGAGAAAAAAGTGTTTTCATTTGAAAAATGTAGTTCAGGGAAGCTGCTAACAGCAAATGCAGACAAAAGAGTGATGTTGGAGATGAGAGATATTCTGAGATGAATGTGTAAAAAGAGAAAGGGATTATTTTAAACAGTCAGGTAATAGAATGGGCCTAGTACTGACAGAAAAGGATATAAAAATTAGAGAAGAAAAGAAAAATAAAAGGAGAAATGAAAATGCATCTCATACTTAAGATCAGACTATAAAGATGAACTACACAGAAAATAGTAATAACCAAGATTTATATGACACATATTGCTTAACTGTAATATACGCTTTGTAATGTGAATGCATGGGACAGTTTTTCCTAAGAAACTAAAGAAGATTTCTTCTTGCCTTTTATTGATTCAAACCATCAGGTCATGATGGCAGTGGTTTCTTTAGAGGACTTTTTTCCCCTTGCAGAGCCTGGGAACTGTATGTAAGCAGAAGATGAAAACTGCTGTAAGATTTGTTAATGGCTGCTTAAGAGAGCATACAAGAGAGATTATTGAGCCACACAAGAGACTCCAATGAAGGCCCATTACAGTGACTAAAGGACTGGGGCATCACTGACATAAGGAAAAGTTGAGAGAACTGGAGCTGTTTAGCGTAGAGAAGAGAAGGTTTAGGGGACATCTCATAAACATGTACAAATACCTGGAGGGAAGGTGTAATGGAGATGGAGCCAGGCTCTTTTCAGTGATGCCCAGTATGGACAAGAACTGATGGGTGCAAACTGAAACACAGCATGTTCCCTATAGACATCAGAAAAAACGTTTTTACTGTGAGGGTGACTGAGAACTGGCATAATTTGCCCAGCAAAGTTGTGGATGGAGTCTCCATCCTTTGAGATACATGAAAGCCATCTGCACATGGTCTTGAGCAACTGGCTGCAGGTGACCCTGCTGGAGCAGACGGGTTGGACCACATGATCACCAGAGATTCCTCTCAATTTCAACCATTCTTTGGTTCTCTGATTGTGTGATACAGGTTAATTCACATAAAATCACCATTTCTTTTCCACTCAGGAACGTCAGTGGCCATAAAGCATTTTCAACTCTTAGTATATTGTGATAGGTTGACCTTTTGTGGACAGGTGTCCACAAAGCAGCTGTATCACTCCCCTCCTCAACAAGAACAAGGGGAGAAGACATAACCAAAAAGCTCATGGATTGTAATAAGGATGGGGAGCTCACTTACTGATCACCATCACAGGCAAAATAGACTTGGCTTGGGGAAATTAATTTAATTTATTGCAAATTAAACAGAGCAGCATAATGGAAAATAGGAACAAACCTAAAAGCATCTTTCACTACTCCTCCCTTCCTCCCAGGCTTGACTTCACTCCCTGCTTCTTTCCCTCGTTTCCCCAAGCAGCCCAGGGGAACAGGGAATGGAGGTTGGAGTCTGTTCCTCACACATTGTCTCTGCTACTTCTTCCCTTTCACATTCTTCCCTCGCTCTAGTATGTGTGTCTCCCATAGAATATCCGTTCACAAACTTCTCCAGAGTGGGTTCTTCAAAAACTTGCTCCATGGTGATTCTTTTCCATGGGGTGCAGTCGCTCAGGAACAGACTGCTCCAGCTTTGCTCCCCTGCAGGACCACAGTTCCTTACAGAAAACCTGTTTCTGTGTGGGCTCTTCTCCATGGGGTCCTGCCAGAAGCTTACTCCAGTGCAGGCTCTTCACAGGCCACAGTTCCTTCAAGGCTTATCTAACTGCTCCAATGTGGGGCTCTTCACAGGCTGCAGGTGAATTTCTCCTCCCCTGTGGGCCTGCACAGATAACCTCCACAGATAACTGTGTCCGAGTCTTTGCTTTGGTGGCTGGAGGGCCTCCTCCTACTCCTCCTACTTCACTGAACTTGGTGCCTTTAGAGCTGTTTCTCACATTTTCTCACACCTCCCTCCCAGTTGCTGGTGTGCAGCAGATTTACCTTTTCTTAAATACGTTGTCATGTTGTGCTACCAACATCACAGGTGGTCTCAGCTTTGGCCAACAGAGGGTCCACATTGAAGCCAATTGGAACTGTCTCTGTTGGACATGGGGGCAGCTTCTGGTGTCTTCTCACTGAAGCCATGCCTGCAGACCATCCACTACCTAAGTCTTGCCATGTAAGCCCTATATATATATATATTTGAAAAGGCATAGTGTACAAAGCTGAGTACAGGGACCACAAAATGAATGAGGCATAACATGTTGTGGTTGGTAGGTTCCTGCAGTGGCATGGCAAGCCACAGCCTTCCAGGAAAGCGCAGAAGGGGGTCTCTTGGGGACAGCAGCTTATGCCGCATCCCATAGTCTCTTCCAGGCTGTCCCTCGCATGGTCCGGCTGGCTGAAGCTCCACAACACGGTGACGATAAAGGAGGCAAGAAGGCTTTCTGCATAGCGACTGCAGAAGATCTTTTATTCCATGGTGGCTCCTAGAAGCCTAGAGCCAGCACATATGCTGGCTCTCAAAGGCAGAGAGCCAGCACATGGCATTGTTCCCCCAGGCAGAGGCCGGTGCACCAAGGCAGAGCAGAGACAGAGTGTCACATGGCATGCAGTATCATTAATCCTGCGAAGAGGGGGTTGGAGAGAGCACATGGACCAATGGTCACAGGGCACAGGGGTGGTACATAGGCGGAGTTGGGGTAACAGAACCAATGGGAGAAACCTGAGGGAGTGGTTAGGGCTAGGGGTGGGGAAGGGAGGACCCAGTTGGAAAGGGCAGGCAATTTAGTAAGAACAGGAGTGGAGAAATACAACACCACAATAAGATAGACTCCATCATGCAGAATTAAGGAATTTGTTCTATTCATCTCGCCAAACAAAAGGAAGTTAATAAGACTGATCATGGCAATTACTTGAAATGGAGAAAATGTTTGACACTGGAAATATGGATGTCTAGCAGGCAGCTCATTTAAGGACCAACAGTGGTAATGTACTTGAACTCCAAGAGAACTTATCTACTCAGTCTACAGTTTCTTCTCCTTTTTCCAACTTGGCTGATGTTTTGTACATCTGCTAAGAGCTGGTTCACCTGCTGATGCTTGCATAGGGAACAATGGGAAAGGACTTCCAGCAGAAAAATAAAAAGGGAAGAAGATATGGGAAAGAAGGAAGCTGATTTGAGATGCTGTAAATGGAAACATAAATTCCGTGTTTGTTTTGGGACAGATATAAGCCCTTTGTTGATTTTCAGGACTATTGAAAAAGGATTAAAAATGTTTCTAAAAGAGCCTAGAAATTCTCAACTGCAACCCAAAATTTACCTTCCCAGAGAGAAAGTTTAAAAAGTTAAAAATTGAAATAACATGTAAGGGTGGATTGATTAGAAATATACTTTATAAATAAAAAGGACTTTGAATCAACTTTTGGAATCAATTTTTGAATCTCTGTGCAATGCAGATGACTAGGAAAGCTGACTCACAAGATTTCTGAATTCCACTGTGTATTGTCTTGCCTTTTGAACCTGGTCATACTAACAATATTTACAGTTGTCTCCAAAATCTTTGGTTAAGCAATGCCATTTTAGGGCTTCAGCTGGTCAAATGCAGCTATTGGGGGATCTTTGCTGTATAATTTAGCTCTGATTACTTGGATTTTTTTTTTTGTTCTGCTTCTTCTGTTAGAGTGACTATATGATGCACCTAGAAATATGCTATTGAAAAGGTGACTCTAGCAGGTTCCCGTGAATCCCTTCAGATTTCTAGCACATGTATCTTGCTTACTAAAACTGAATTCAAAAGAGCACTGAGATCAAAAGAAGGTGCAAAGAAAGCACTACTACTCACCATATCCACACTTTCTCAGGCTCAGGATTTCTAACAGTCTCCTCAGTTACATATCTGATTATATCACATACTGAAAAGGTAGACAGAAGACATGGGTAATTAACTTATATCTTCATATACAATTAATATAAAATCTTCTTCTTGGCAAAGTTCTGTCCACAAAAGCAACTAGCACATAACTCAATAGCAGTAATTTATCTCACAGCACAACTGGTTTTGTTTGAGCCTTTAAAATTTCACCAAGTTAGTCCCTGATGTGGCCAGTTCCATCACACTGACAGTGTTGATGGGACAAGTCAATGACAGTACTCATTTACCTAGAAAACATAATTTTGAATAGAAATGTACACAATTCATCTGCCATCAAAAATCTACATCATCCATCAGCTTCATATTTCCTTAGGCAGTCTAAGCTCTTTGTGGCCTGTTATGGATGTATGGATTTATTTTCTGCCTTAGTAGAGTTCTCTCAATTTGCTTGTGTGTAAATACAGAGGTGTTGAAAGCACAGCTGGTACCATCACATTCTCTGGTATTAACGTTGTTCCTGTATTTGGATCTGCTGGCACAGACTGAATGACTTATCTGGGATTGTATTAACAAGAGCTTTCATTTCCACCTGGAAGTATATCTATACTAGTACTTCATACATTTTAAAATATTTTCCTCTGATCTTTTAAGAAAAAATGTTTATTTTCCTGACTGTGTAACTCTAAATCTAATGTAAGGAAATACCAAAGAGTTCCCTAAATTTGCACAAGAAGGTTGGGATTCATATCTTCTAACTTTAGCTGGAAGGTGATTGATTCCACTCTAAAACAGATATGCCTGTGACAGGGGGATTTTTTTTTCCTGGATCAAAAGTCTAGACAGCTTGCTAGACTATACAACTAAGTTTTAGATGCCTAAAACTGGATAAGATTAATCATTTGAATGGTTGTGTCCTAGTCCCTGTGTTGTCTTGTTATCCATTCCTGGTTGCTGCCAGTAGGGCACAAATGAGTTGATATTTTCACTCTGTTTATATATATTATCTTAGAATGTTTGCCTTTGTCTTCATTATCAAAGTATTACTTTGAAATAAGAATTCTTGCCATAAAGGAATGATAGTCCAGGATTCATATATCTTCTCTATCTGTGAGGTATATTCTTCTAGGAGAGAATTGCATCTCTTTAAAGAAAGAACTCAGTAACATTCATAAGACTAAACTATTCTTGTTGATGTTAAATTACTCTTACAATTTTCAAAAACAAAAAAAAGGCTATTTGCATATATAATGCATATGCTTAACATTTGTTGGATTATTTATGGAATTTAAAAGATTTGAAATAATAGGTTATAGGTGCCATTCATGTTGACAATATTCAGGTGAAGTAAGTAATACTTCACAATTGAAAAAGAGAAGCAGAACCTCCAGATTTAGTCACATGCTGTTTAACTTGAAATCCACTCCACATTTGGGGGTAATGGTTCATTCTTGTCCTTAAATCCTCATCCTAAACTCCTTTTTCCAATCCTGTCTTCAAGAAAAAGAGGAAGACCAGAGAAAGTATATGTTAGTAAACTTCATCTCACTCTCTGGGAAAGCAGTACAGCTAATTGACCTGGGAGCAATTTCCAAATATGGTAAGTAGAAGAAAGTGATTTGAAATAGTTAACACAGATTTACAAAGGGGAAGTCATGCTTGACCAGCCTGGCAGTTTTCTGTAACAAAATGACTAATTTGATCAAAGAGAAAGGAGTAGGAGATAGTATTTATCTTGACATCAAACAGGCTTTTGATACAATTTTCCGTAACACCTTCATCATGGACAAACTGAGGAAGTACAAGCCAGGGTAGTGTACAGTCAGCCGGACTGAAAAGTGGCTGAACTGCCAGTCTGACAGTGTTGTGGTCAGGAGCACAAAGCCCAGGTGAAGGCAAGAGACTGGAAGTGTGTTGTTACTGGGTCCGGTCATGTTTGACATCTTTATTAATTACCTTTCCCCTTGATCAGCACACACGACACCCACAGAAGCTTTTTGGATGATATAACTGGGACAAGTGGCTGAGAGACCTGATGGTTGTGCTGGTTCAGAGGGACCCTAACAGGCTGGAGAATTGGGCTGGCATGAACCTTGTGAAGCAGAACAAAGTCCTGCACCTGCAGAGGGGTTGGACTAGATAATCTTCAGAGAACCTTTCCAGTCTCTAAAATTTTGTGATTCTGTGATTCTTCTAGGCTATTTTCTGAGTGGAGTATTTGCCAAAACATATAAGCATGGGCAGGATAAAAAAAAAAATCAGTTTTCAGAGCAGTCAACAGAGATTTAAGTAGTTTTTAAAGATCAATGTAGCAGTGGAGAACAATGAATAGAACGTTTTTTTGCTTTGGACTACATGATTTGGCATAGCCCTTCCTAGCATGGCTTCAGTGCCCAGATACAATAACGTGCTAGTGCAGTTAGGCTGCTTTGAGTCCCAGGATACTTTATATGAACATGTTACTCTGCAATAAATTTCCGCTACTGGGACAAGCTCACATATTGCCAAGGCAGGAATTGTCTGTGCCAAAAAGCATACACACTAGGACATGACAATTAAGCTGAAATCTATTGTCCATTTGAATTGGTGAAACCTTTATTATTAATTTCAGAAGGGTCAATATATTAATCATAAAGGCACACTACCCCATATCAGAGGTGAAGACTTTTAAAGACATTCTTTCCTGTTGTTTCCTGAGCACCTTAATTAATCTCCTCTCACAGACAAAAGTTCACATTTTGCACACTATTATATTACAAAATCACAGAATATGCTGAGTTGGAATGGACCCACAAGGATCACTGAGTCCAGCTCCGGGCCCTGCACAGAACCATCCTCAAGAATCACACCATGTGCCTGAGAGCATTGTCCACACATATCTTGAACTCTGTTAGGCTTGGTGCTGTAACCATTTCCCTGGGAGCCTGTTCAGTGCCCAATCAACCACTGGGTGAAGAACCTTTTTCTAATATTCAATCTAAACCTCCCCGGACAAAACTTCAGGCCATTCCCTCAGGTCCTGCCACTGATCACCACAAAGAGATCAGTGTCTGCCCCTCCTCTTCCCCTCACGAGGAAGTTGTAGACTGCAGTGAGGTTTCCCCAGTCTCTTCTCTGAGGAGACCAAGCGACCTCAGCCACTCCTTGCACGGCTTCCCCTCAAGGCTTTTCATTATCTTTGCTGCCCTGCTTTGGATGCTTTCCAGCAGTTTATATCCTTATTTTCTGGTGCCCAAAACTGCCCCCAGCACTCGAGGTGAGGCTGCCCCAATGCAGAGCAGAGCAGAGCAGGACAGTCCCCTCCCTTGCCCGGCTGGCGATGCTATGCCTGATGCACCTCAGGACACACTTGGCCTCCTGGCTGCCAGGGCACTGCTGACTCATATTTGAACTTCTGTCAACCAGGACCCGTGGGTCCCTTTTGGCAGCACTACTTTCCAGCATCTCTGAGGCAAGCCCTTTGCATTATTATAAGTAGCATCACTGGGTTGTTATTTCTTTCCTTAAAACTACTGGTGATGAAAGATTATTTAAAAGAGTTGATTATAAATAAAAAGTTTACGGTCCTAAAAAAGACCAAACATCAAAATAAGGTCAGTCCAACAATCTAGAATTTTTTGTTTTCTTTTAGAAACTGAGTCCTTTAGAGTAATACTTTCAATGAAATAAGTGACATTATGGTTTTTTAAAAAAGTGAAAAGTCTCCATTAAAGTATATATTAAAAGAATATGTTTTGCTTCGATATTTTTCAGTTTAGTATTTTCCACAGTTTAGGCTGAGGTTCTGGCCATTTGCAACAGAAAGTCACATAAATGAAGAGGAAAACCAGGCATTTCTACATCTGAAAAAAACCAAAAATAAAAATTGAAAAATCAAACCAAAAATCTTATTATCAGTGCCAGAGCTCCATTTTTTTCAGTTTGGCCAAGGAAAATATTTAACTGATTTTAAAATTAACATTTTCAGGAAAGCTCTAAAGAGTAACTGCTTGTATATACTCCTTCATAACTTCTTCATTTAGGTTTAGGGGTAGTTATGTTATCTCAAAACATGATATCTTTGTACCTTATGTATTGGATTTCACACATTAGGTCAGACCAAAGTTTCAGTTAACATAATATCTTCTCTTCATCTGTAAAAGCAGACAGTGATATTTCTCTGGCACAACCTCACAGCTTTAAAGCTGTCTGAATTCTTGAGTCAGAATTGATATCTTTGTGCTTAATAGCCCTTGATGTATTTGTCTTTCATGAATTCATCTAATTTACACCACTTCCATATCTACATCCATCTTTGGGACGACAATGACTTCAGAAATATCTTGTCAAAATTCTTCAGTGTCATGATGACCTTAAAAATATTCAATCATAATCACTGGTGTCAAAAAACCACAACCTCATAAATATTTTATCAAAATCTCCTTATCACTCACTGTCAAAACAGCATTATTACTTACCACATTCACACTCTAATCCAATAAATTACCATATGACAAAACTTTGTTTTTGTCTAGTAGAATGAGTAGAATTTGCTGTTGTTAGATTTATAACTTCCTTTCCCTATCTCTCCCTTTCATAAATGTGTTCTTGAGTTAACACATTTAGATTACAAAATCTCTATGTTTACCAAAGGAAATTAACGTAAAATTACATACTCAACATGGGCATTGAAGTAACATATCTCCCAGTATGTGATAGGGCACTACTGCTCAGTCACTTGAGAAGGTGTCTTCTCCGGAATGAACCAGTCCAGCCTCCTCAGCTTCTCCTCATGGGGCAAGTACTCCAACACCAAGCCCTTATGGTGGCCCTACATTGAACTTTGTCCAGTTAACTGTTTGTCTGATACTGGGAGCTCAAAACTGGATGCAGTGTTGGAGACACTGTCCAAAATGTGCTGAGTAGAGGAGTATAATCTAATCCTTCATTCAGTTTACTGTCTGCCAGAGCCATGGGGACTTTTTTGCAGAGCTGCTCCCCAGTCAGTCAAGACACAGCCTGTACACGTTTCAAGGGGCTCCTCCTCCCCTGGTCCGGTGATTTGCATCTGACCTTCCTGAATTTTATGAGCTTCCTGTAAGCCTTTTCCTCCAGGCTGTCTAGGCCCCTCTGGATGGCAGCACTACCCTCCCACATACCAGATGCTTCCTCCAATTTAGTGCCATCAGCAGATCTGTTGAGTATACTCCACCACCTCCTCCATTGATAAACATGTTAAGCAGGACAGTTCCCAGGACAGATGCCTGCATTACTGCATATGTCAGTGGCTTCAGGTAGATTATGACCAATTAACCATGACCCCCTGAGCATACTCACTGAACCAGTTTTTACCCATGTATTTGTTCACCCACTCAGACAGTTGTGCTCTAACTTGGATACAAGAATATTGCATGGGTCAGTGTTGAAAGCATTGCTGAAATTAAGGTGAATGGCATCACCTGCATCTCTTGAAGGTGGGTGCAACATTTGCTTTCCCCAGTTACCCAGGAACTTTCCTGATCTTCATGACCTTTGCCAAGATATCAGAAAGCAGCCTTGCAGGAATCATTTCTCTCAGCTTCCCTGAATACAGTATGTGGATTGGTATGGGTCAAATAACCGATCTTAATCCATTGTTGAGTATTCTCCCCCTTGTCCTCTGCTTCTAAATAAATATAGAAGCCTCGGACACCTTGTTGGTGAAGAGACAAAGAGGGCAAGGAGTACATGAGGCTTATCTGTGCCTGCTGCCACTGTGTCTACTCTGATGCTGCCTTGCTTTCATCTTGAAATTAAAATGGAGTATTGAAATCTGTTACATCTGAGATGACCTTCTCTGGACTACCTAATGTTGAATCACATGTCAAATTATTTAACACCTATTGAAAGCACATAGATTCGCAAAAAAAAAAAGAAAATATTTTCATCTCTAATGCTGGATATTCCTGATTTGTTTAGGACTGAAGTTTATTTGGACTCTTCAAAACTTGCAGATTAATAATGAAATATAGCTTTTATTAGGAGAGAATTAATCTTCTTTCATAGCAGACTTTTTCTGTGAAGGCTTTTAGTATAATTTACTTTCTTGTGAAAAAGCTTTTTGAGAAGCAATTAAGAATTTAGCTATGTTTACTTGGCCTTTAGTCCTTTGTAGCTACAAAATCTGTTTTCTCATGTGATTTCTTCTGAGTACAATATTGCAATAATTTTTTTCCACTCATGTCAGCAGCCCCAGTATAGAGCAAATTTCTTCAATGCTATCTTCCCTATTAATTTCACAGTTAGGAGAGAGATACTGGTTGTCCTGAAAAATAACACTTTAAAATCTCTCTCAACATTCATCCAGCTTTGATAATGAAGTGATTTGAAAGATGAAAAATGTTTGCTTGATAAGTTCCCATTAGGCAGAGGAGACTGTGTAAACATTTTGACATGCTCCATTATAACTTTGTTTAATTCTTTTATGTATTAGCAGATGCTGGGTACTAAGTAATCTAGGAGCCTATAGGAGAACTGCGACATCACTAAACACATTATTTACTGTAATTTGTGATAAACTTCAGGGTTCTCTGTGCTATCTAGAGTGGTAAGTTCACTTTCCCAATCACCTTGGTAACATCATCATTCTTCAGGTTATTTTCAGACAGCCAAGGTCTTCTGCTGTAGTTCAGCAGAGCCTGGTAATGTCCACGCTGCAGCCCACAGGATTACGTCTTTACAGTAAGAGGTTCTGCAATCAGAGAACTGTGGAATAATCTCAAGTAGATGTGAAATCACAGCTTAAGGGTGGATTTTGAGATTTAGCCCCTCAGCCTGCAGCTTTGTAGGTGTGACCGTGCTCTGCTGTGTACAGTCTCACAGTGTGGGGGGCAAGGATATTAAGTACCATTCTAGTCTAGGCCTGTACCTAAATGAACCCTTATCATAAATGTGGAGCTCTGCCACTACAATGATTCTCCAGAAGGGCTGACTTACAATAAGGGCTCTCCACCAGCTTTTTGTGTATTTGAAATTATTATCAGCCCCCATGGGACTGGCTTTGAAGATCCCTAGAAGAAAATTCAGAAGTTGATCTTCTGGAATAAATTTGCCTGAATGATTTGTGGGACCTTCTACTGAGATGATGGATACTCACTTTTCCCTTTTAGTCATTAGGGTCCAGTTTACTTGTTTAATGACAATTTAGAGCAATAAAGGCTTTTATGGATGCAGGGTATCAAGCTGTCAGTTCAATCTGAGCAAAGGGAAACCTGTCACCAAGAGGGAAGGAAAAGGGATTTGATCTAGGGTAGAATTGCTAAAAGCAGAGTAATGTTGCAACTGGGATGGACCTCCTCATCTGCTGGGTTGGGCCTCCCAGCCCATGTGGTAATGAAGACTGGGGCTAGGTTGGGTAAGCAGAAGGCTTTGGAATCTCAGGTTAAAGCAAGCAAGTAAAAAGCAGAGCTGATAGTTAATAAGATATATAAGTCATTCATATAAGTGAATGAAATGAAAAACAAATAAGGAGTAAAAGAAATTAAAAAACAATCAAACAAAAAACCCCCAAATCTAGTATGTTATTACAACTAGTAAGATGAAAAAAATGGAGAGGTCCATGAAGTAATGTGAATTATGTTGGAAGATTTTTCCTTTAACTGAGCTTGTACTTTGTCAGATACGTCTAATATCCAATATAAGATTGTCTTTCTGCAGTTTAAGCCTGGTACTACTTTTCTGTTCTCCAGTTAATGAGTTTTCTAGAGATATCCCTGTAAGTATTTCCAAGGATAGTTGTCACATCTTCTGTCAGTTATCATTTTGGCAGTATATTCTTGATTTTCTTATACTTTCTACCTCAAAGGTTTTATATTCTAAAACTGTTAACTTCTTTTCCCCCTGTTCCCCCTAGTTGCTGATTCAGTGTAAAGCTTCACTTCAGAGCAGAAATAGAGCATGATAATTATTTCTGTACTTTATATTCACTTCTGTTAATACTAGCCATTGTGGCAGGATCTTCTTCTGCAGTAGTTACGGAATTAACTCATACTCAGTCCTTAATCCACTTTAATTTCCACCAGCTGAAACAACTGCATCTTCTTCATGAACCACTTGCATTTTGAAAAAGAAATCACTAAACTTGTCTATCATTACTTTATTGAAAGAAATTTAAAGGAAAAAAGAATGATTGATATGCAACTTCTTGTCCAGGAAATGAGCAGCAACAGACATTTTTTAGGAGTAAGACCACTAATCTTTGCTGCAATAGATCAGTAATAAATTCTTTCAGTCCACTACTAACTGATGTGTAGCCCCAATTATTGTCAATAGAACATGGGAAGTTGGCCTCACTGTTCCTACCTCAGTTACTCAAGGTATGAACATCTATCATTATCCAAACTTCCCACCCCTCGAGTGGCATAATTATATTCAGTTCAAAATAAGGCATTGCTGTGTTTAATTCTAGGTTAGTCACACACAGGGAATGAAGAGTCCTAACCTATTTCCCCACACAGCTGTCCCAAGACTAGGCACAGCCTAGCTTCAAAATTCTAGGGAACTATTGCTTGAGTTGTGCTTGAATTTAGCCTCTTCAAGAAAGCTGAGATCAGTGTGTAAGTCTAAAATGAAGTGCGAATAAATTATTTGCAACTGTGTGAAACAAATAGGTGACAATGAAATATGAGATTCTGGGTTCATAGGCAATAGAGCTATTTATTGACTATAACCTCCAGCATCCTTTCTAGGAAAGGGAAAATCACTATGAATATTTTTAATTTAACTTTACAACCACATGAACTATAAAAGGAAGGAAGTTTAATTCAGGAATCCATATCACCACTAATTAGCTTTCTTGTGCAGGGACAGGACTTTAAATTCACAAAGTTAATTAGCTATTTCATGATTCCATAATGTTTTCTGTGCTTATTAGGCTCATAAACAAGTCTTTTTATTAGAAACTGATGTGTGTTGAAATAGCCGCATAACAGAAGTAGACCAAACTAGATAAGTGAGGATCTGAATCACAGGTACAGCTAACCCATGTATGCAGATGTCTTCATCATAAAACTGATTCATTTACAGAACTTCATGGTTGTTAGAAAAACAAATAATGTCACAAAGAAACAAATGAATGGAATCACTGTTAATAGTTGTAACACAAAATGGTTAAAAAAATTTAAGAGACACAAACTAAAAAATGAATATGCAAGCGATATTGACAGGTCATATTTCAAATGCAAATTCATATCGTGTTTTAAATGAAACTCAAATTATTTTCCATTTACAAGTCTCCATTGAAAGGGCTTAGCATATTTATTTGATCTACTTCTAAAACATTCACTAAATGGCTATAACCTGAAGACTCTGGTTACTTGGTCCTCCCTATATCACAAGTATTCCATTGTAGTAGTCCTTCAAGTGCACTCTGTTAGGATTACGCCACTGATGAAATGCACTATAGCTGTTCTTTTCCTTGTATTTTGCACAAAGCAACTTCCAGACAAACATCAGAGCTAATTGTGGAAGCAGAGACAAGAACCATTACTCTGCTTTGCCAACTGAACACACAAGCTAGAGAATTATATTTCTGCTGATGCTCTTCCCTCTCAGTCCATAAATCATAGAGTCATAGAATAGTTTGAGTTGGAAGGAACTTTTTAAAGGTCACATAGTCTAACCCCCCTGCAATGAACACAGACATCTTTAACTGGATCAGATTGCACAGAGCCCCATCCGACCTGGCCTTGAAGATTTACAAGGATGGGGCATCTGTCTCTTTTCTGGGCAACCCGTGCCAGTGCTTCACCATCCTCATTGCAAATAACTATATGTAATCTAAACTGACCCTCCTTCAGTTTCAAACCATTACTCCTAGTCCTATCACACCAGACTCTGCTAAAAAGTTTGTCTCCATCCGTCTTATAGGTCCTCTTCAGGTACTGAAAGGCTGCAATAAGGCCTGTCTGGAGCCTTCTACTTCTCCAGGCTGAAAAACCCCAACTCTCCCAGCCTTTCCTCATGGGAGAGGTTGTGTTCCTTTCTAAACAGCACACCAATTATAGCAAGAAGGCTACACAGCTTGTTCTATTATTGTAAAGTTTTAGGATGCTCTCTTCTGACCAAGACATGAGAGTGAGTAGGACTTGGAATCCAACTCTCCAAGCTGCACTGAAGAAAGCTGCACTGAATCTGATACTTATGAAAAGAGTAGAAAGAAGGCACTGACATAATTTCTTCTTGCAATGTTTTAGAAACAAACCAGTAGCTTTGATTAATCCTTTTAAATATAGCTACTAGAAAAATTGTCAGTTTCTGTACAAAGTTATTACAGTCACATAGATGTAAGATATCATTTCAACTCTAAAAAAGTGGGGAGGGTTGCTACACCCAGTGCTTTGTTTGGACCTTATAATCATCCAAGGCCTTTATTGGATTTTTGTGCACTTACATATTTCTCAAAAACAAGCACAGTTATTTTAACAATAACCTTAGAAATCTTTTGCACAACCAGCAAATGACGAAAGAAAACATGAGGTAACTGAAAGAGTAAAGTCATGATGTCTGTATATATTGGTTTTTTTCACAGCTACAGAGAAATAAAAAAGATTCTTAACACAAGCACAAGAGACCACAGCAAATGGGCAGCCCAGATTGGCCCAGTCTATTAAACAGAACTATAATACTCAAAATTCACATACAGTACAGTCCTAAGTGCACAAGAATAGGTGCTCTTTGTGCTGTTAAAATAGTTCAAAGAACACTTAAAATTACATCCTACAGGCAGCTGAATTTACTTTTTTATTTTTCCTTTGATGAAACAGGTGTTTTCCTCCCACAGTGTGAGAATATCTTTAATGGCACAGAGCTATCATAACATCATATTTTCTTTTCTATTAAAGGAAGGGTATCGCAAAGCCGGGCGGCAGAATCAGGGGCTGAGCCTACACCTGCTGATCTTGCTAGGCAGCAAATTTCCTTGCATGATGTAGTTCAAACATTCACGATACAAAGCTAAGGGTAGAGTTTGCTATCACACTGCAGCTTGTTTTGAAGATTACAACTGAGTACGGACACTTCCTGCTGCAATGGCTGCGGTAAGCAGACTGGTTAAGATATCCAAAGAAATCTAGTATCTGTGCACCTGTTATTCCACTGATAGTCAACATAGGAAGAAACAAAGAAATAAATATTACAATTGCTGCTGTGCAAATACTGTGTTATTTAACATGGCAAGTCATTATATATATGATTTCAGTGATTCAGTGTTACTAGACTCAAAGATCCCTTTGTTAAAAGGGTTATATGCTTCAGGTTGAAATGCAATTGATTTTTATACCTGAATGATGTTACACTACAATGTTCTCTTTTTATTTTCTAGCAGACAAGGAATATCTGCTGAGCACACCTATAAATCTACGATCTTTAAGAAACCTCATACTCTGTACATGTAAATCCATAGTGTAAAATATTACTAGTTTTGTGTTCAGGAATCTTGACTTGTGAATTATTGGTGAATGTGTGAGTCGGCTCCTTCCTTATTTACTAGCAATGTCTGGACATGAGAGTATATCAACCACAGATTAGTTGAAAAAGCAGTTATTAAAAAGTGTTTTTTCCTTCTTGCCTAGCTTTTTGTATCATAATAGATGTAGATGAGGATAAACAGTTAGTAAAGTTAAAAGGTACTAAGTTATCAGGATGAATTTTAGCAAGCAAAAATGGTCACTGACACACATGAAAAAATTCTCACACAGCTTACCCTAAAGTTTATTGTTAAAGAATATTTAGATAAGAATCAGGGGTTTTTCTTTTCTCAAATGATTTTGTACTTGTACATAACTAAATATATGCATGTTTTATATGGATGTATACGTATATCATTAGGTAGGCATCCGAAACACATGTACACATACATATTCACAATCTTCTTATATGCTGTTATTGCATCTGGACTGCTGCTTCTTCTTTTTTAAACTTTCTTATCAAAACACAGTGTAGTGCACAGGTACCGTACCTTCAGCTTTGGTAAGGCACTAGATATTTGATCCTACTAGCAGTGCTGTACTTGCTTATTTATAATTGAAGGGAAAAGCTGCCTCAGCATGAAAGGCTGTTTCCTAACACATTTGAGGGAGCAGGTCTCCTTCAACAATTGTAGTTCAGCTCAATTAGGCACCGAGTTCAGAACAGGCATTGGGGATCACTTGTGCAGAATCAGGAGATGTAAAAGGCTGCAGTCACAGAGGAACACAAACAACTTCACACAGGGAGCAAACTCAGATAAGCTCTAGTTTGCAACTAAAACCCATGGCCAAATCTCACAAACAGTGAGGGTGCCGACACCAGCACCCCAACGCCATTTAACAGGTTATGGGCTCTGTTCCAGGGACATTGTTACTGCTCAGACACTGACCCAAAGTGCGCGCACACACACATCCCCTCAGGAGGGGTCTTGCTCAGGGGTACCCAGAAGGTGGGTTTGGAGAATCACAAAAGATAAGGGGCTATTGTGCAGGTCTCAAACACCAATACTGGATGGCTGTGGAACTGGACAAGGACTGTTGGCAACAACAGACAAGAATTGTTGATAACAACCAAGGACTGTTCATATCAACATGCCATAAGAAATAACAAAATTTGGCTGGAGAAGGGGGTCCATGTGGAGATAGGACAGCACTTTTCTGAGACAAACATCCTTGTTATAGTTCCTGGAGGTAAGCACAACACAGTACAGCACAAGCACAGGAAGGAGGCCAAGAAGTAGGCATAGACTACAAGGGGGGGATTAAGGCCACCAAGGACCCCTGAAGCCCTCAGACCCATTTCCAGAAAGGCTGGCAAGAATGGACTGCACATGATAACTAGTTTGCATAGCAAATGGAAAAGCCATCTTTGGGGCAGAGAAACCAAAACATAAAAAGGTACCACCCTCCAAGCGCAGGTGGCATCCTCAAGACCCTGGACATCCCATCAGCTGGATTGATGCAGCTGGATTCATGCTGAAACCAGGTGAAATCAGCTGGATCAATGCTGAAACCAGCACTAGTGATTTTCTTTTTCCTCCTCTCCTCTCCTCTCCTCTCCTCTCCTCNTCCATGCCAAGTGTTTAATTTACTAACAAAACTTTCTGGTAGTTTGCGGACGCTCGGACTTTGATGTTCCTTTCGACCACGAGCATTTACGAATCTTGGGTGCTTCCTTCTCCTTAACGGTGAGTCGTCACAGGGTTTGCCACATCCAGAGTGTGCAAGGATCACTCACGGGTATCCAGGAGAGAAGAAAATAGTCACTCACGCGGGAGAAGATGAAGGTTCTCGGTGCCAGGAGGTCTCCCGTGAGCCGTACCCGTTCCCAAGGAGGGCTCTCCCGCGGTTGCAGGTCCGTGCTGTGCCTGCCACAGCCGAGGGACGGCGCTGTGGCCGCCCGGGATGTGCCGCGGGGGCGGTTGCGGGGGGACGCTCTCAGCACAAGGGCTCCGTGTGATCATCGCCTCCCTCGGCGTGTTCAAGCGGTGCCTTCCTACTCATGTGTAGTGCAGATAAAAGTGTTATCCAAACAAGATAACAGGATCACAGAAGTGTACAGAAATCCAGATTTTGGAGTGCTATGATATATTTGAAAGGTCCTGGATAACTGAACTTGACAGCTGCCTGCAGCATCTTTATCTGCCCTTTCTTCAATAGTTGCCACATCTTTTTTTCCCCCCTTTTTTACTGTTTCAAGATGTGACATTTCCTTTGGTCATTTTTCACACATTTTTATGTTTGAGTTTGGGTGAAAAATCAGAAACCTAGTAGCTGTAAGATAAAATAATTAACCTTCATATTAGAAAAGAACCTTTATAAAACTTACAAAATAAATGTTTCTACAGTCTTTATCATGTATAAGCATCACTGTATCAGATAATAGATTCACTGGCACCTGTTCGATACCTGAATGGCAGATCTGCCTAAAAATCTGTTGTATTGCTGTTTATTACTCACTAGCCATTTATAGATACATTATTCTTATTTAGAGTATTTCCTGCCTATTTTCCATATTCATGTACTATGAACATACATTTCATGTGATACGTATAAGAGCTCAACTGATGCAGACCAGCAAAACACAACTTTCTAAGAGAACAGGAAATTCACAAATAATAAGCATTTGATGAAAAGGAAAAGGAAAGGTTGTGGCATAAAACATACAAGGAACACAGAGTACAGCAATCCCTGTGCCCATGTTCTAGGTCAAATATTACACTAGTACAGTTCAGAAGCAATATAATCACTACTTAGCCATTGTTTGCCTGGATTTCCTTTGAAGTTTATAGATTTTTGTAACTTGAAGATTGGTGTCAGTTCCTGGGAGGTTGATTTAGAACTCAGACAGAAGAAACATTGCTGTCTGAATCCTTTCACAGAAGCATATCACCAGCAAACCAAATGCTTTAGATGTTTTATAGCTGTTGGTACATTGGTGGATTCACAAATTTTGGACTTGCTGTGTTGGTAATGCCAGAGAAGAATAGCGTGGTTTAAAAAAAAAAGTTGCCTTTTATGCAGAATCATAGAACTAACCAGTAGTGATTTATTAAAAGTGTTTAGAACAGAAACATTTCAATACGGTTGCAAGCAATTGTGTCTATGCACATGACAGCAATATCCATAATCTTTCTCATTTTCTCAAACTAAGTCCCTTTACAGTTTCACTGAGCAACTACATTCTGCTCATGCTTTTCATCTGAGTTCATAGCTGAATAGGAGAAACAGTGCCCCTGGCCAGTTTTTATATAGTGCTTTAGCTGTTACAGCATTAATTTCAAAAATAGCTTTACCAGGGTAAGAGGCTTGAAACATACATATTTTACTTTTCTGGGTAGACTAAATCACCAGTCTCAGACCATTCTATGTGATAGAACCCTTCCAATCTCCTGTTGACTATGGACCACGCTCCAGAAATAATGTAATGAGTCCCAAAAAATGTTCTAGAGGGAAAGTGTTCTAAATTTAATGACTAGCGCACTGAAAGGAGGGTATAATTTTTCATGCTTCCAAATGAGACCTGGGGGTGCTGGTCAACAGCTGGCACTGTGCCCAGGTGGCTAAGAAGGCCAATGGCCTCTTGACCTGTATCAAAAATAATAAGGCCAGCAGGACCAGGGCAATGATTGTCCCCCAGTACTCAGCACTGGTGAGGCCACACCTTGAATCCTGTGTTCAGTTCTGGGCCCCTCACTACAGGAAAATCATTGATGGGCTGGAGCATATCCAGAGAAGGGCAATGGAACTCGTGAAGGGTCTGAAGCACAAATCTTTTAACGATCAGCTGAGGGTGCTGGGATTGTTTACCCTGGAGGAAAGGAGGCTCAAGGGGGCCTTACTGCTCACTACAACTACCTGAAAGGACGTTGTAGCCACTGAGTCTCTTCTGCTCCCCAGGGAAGTGGTCACAGCACCAGCCTGACAGAGTTCAGAAAGCGTTTGGACAATGCTCGTGGGCACATGGGGTGACTCTTGGGGGTGGTGCTGTGCAGGGGAGGAGGTGGACTCCATGATCCTTGTGGGTCCCTTCCAACTCAGCCTGTTCTGTGACTCTGTGATTCATTATCCAGATAACACTAACAAACATGAAAATAGTTAGTTTCTGTACATACGAAATTGAAAAAAAAATTATTGCAAAGAACCTTGTAACATTTGTGAACTTTTTTTCATCATCTTGAATGCCTATGGGAAACTCTTAGCAAAATTACCTCTGAATTATAGCTTGCAGTAAGATATACTTTGCAATAAATTTACATCAGTTTTTTTGGTTGGGTGGTTTGGTTTTTACTAACACATAAACACATTATAGGGTTCTTTCAAACTCTGTTTGTGCAGTAGACCTCTGTGGTGAGTTTGGTAGCTATCTCCAAGTATAACACGAGTATGAATACACATGAGAACACAGGCAGATGCACCACAATACTTACATATATGTCTATTACGAAATTTGAGATTTCCACTAGCTAGAAAGCATTTGAGCTGTCACTGTTCAACTGTATGAGTGCCTAAATAAACCATGAATCTGGTAGTAAAGGTGCTTATTTAGGTAAATGCTTTAATATTAAACCTGGTTCTCCTATTCAAAGGCAAAGAATGCACAAAAGTTTTTAAAAAGGAGTGATAAAGCAGTCTTTCAGGGCAGCATTGCCAATGAACTTGCAAGAATTGATCTCAATATTGTGTCTTTAGTATGCCTTAACAATTTAATAAGCAAAACCACAATGAAGCCAGACAATGCACAGGAGAACACCTATGTCATGGCCTGAGCTTGCTCTTACTGCATTTCTCAACAAATCCAGGCTGGTGTGGTTCTGAACATGCAAAGGACTCTCTCTAGGGGCAGAAAGTTGAAAAAATAGTTCAGATGTTTTCACAGAAATCTCAGAATATTGATGTTGGCAGGCACCTCTGGAGATCCTCTAGTCCAGCCTTCCTGTTCAGAGTGGAAGGATGACCCTTCATAGACTGCTGAGAAGTTCATCAGTTAGGTTTTGAAAGAAAGGAGATTCCCAAACCCAAAGTCTCAAAAAACACCTCTAAGTAACCCATTACATTTGACCACCCTTATTTAAAATTTTTTTACTCATTGCCTTCTATTCTTTTATTGGGTATCACTGAGAGAAGTCTGACTCCATCTTCTTTGCTACCCTCTAATCAGGCATCCATGCAGACAGATGTCACTTTCATCATTGCTGTCACCCCCCACCCACCTTGCCTCCATCTTCTTGAGGTTAAACAGCTCTACTTTAAGAACTTCAGCTGCTTCTCTAGTTTAGCCATTTCTTTTTGCACTATGTATCTATGAAACTATTTTTGTTGCCTCAAAATGTAACATTAGTTATCTCTACTGAAGAGCAAATATAAGACCAAATGGCTAGGCAAAGAAAAATCCTCCTCTGGTATCCACTGATACAATTATTTTCTATATATGCACTCACATCACACACTTAGGAGGTATGTGGTAGTTTTATTTCCCTTGCAAAAGGCAAGAACAAGAGATTGCAATTGAACAAAATTATCTTCATCAGCAGAGTAAAGGTTTCTTTCCATTCTTGTGTGTCCACATAACTATTGCTCTGCTTTCAAAACCTCTTGATTTTGAGTAAACGTTTCTGTATTTTTAACTTTCAGTAGTGAAATCAATATAGTCTATTTGTCCACCTCAATTTAACAAGATCAGTAATCCTTCACACTAATCCTGATGAAATTGCTCCTGTGTTTCAGCAATGAATTAAAAAAGAAGGAAGAAAAAATCATTCTGCATGCTTAGGTCATATCAGGTCTGTATAGTGGAGCTAGGCAGCTGCTGCCAAAAGCATTGGCAGAAATACTGACTGCTTAAAAGCTCAGTCCCAGACTACATTTGTGCCATTCTAATTTCACCACTAGACATGAAGTTATTCCACATTACTGCAATGAAAAACATTTCTGTCAGAAATACTAATAGGAGGAAAAAAATGTTTTGTTATTTTAATTTTGCATTTATATAAAGACATGTAATTTATAGTTTATATTGAATTTTTTTACTTATGGTTGAGTTTTTAAAAGAGAAAGCGTTGTGATAAACTATTAAATTACACGTTAGAAAGCAGAAAGCAAGTCTCAAAATTCCGCATATAATGATAGAAATTAACAACTCAGAATCCCAACAAAAGGATAAACATCTTAAGCAAAGTAGTTGATATAGATATAGTAGCACGTATTAATGTCATGAAAAGAATAAAAATGTTGACAACAAGTCAAGAAGTATTAGATTCCTATGGAGTCTAACTTCATTGAAAAGTATGTGAAAAATTGTAGAGTCAAGTTATTACTCCCTCTTAACATAAAACCTAAAATTTCTAGTTTGCAGTATTGCAACTTACAGTACCAGTGAAGAAAAATTGCCAAAATTTCAGAGTGATTATATCCACCTGTGGACAGGCTGGGGAGAATTGCCCCAGCTTTTCATTTTCTTCATGTGTGAGTCTGCCATACACTTCATCTTCTTTCAAACTGATTCATTTGGATCAGAGTCAAATCCCCTCATGCTGCCTGTGAATCTGTGACTAGAAGTTCTAATTCAGGTCAAGGTGCGGCAGTCAGACATTCAGAGACGGCCTGTTATTGTTCAAAAATACTGTGAAAGTACTGTGCTACTGCAGTGTGATATAGGAGGTTAAAAAACCCCTGCAAATATTTCCCTGTAACAAGGAAATATAACGATGGTTTGTCTTTCCCAAATGGAACTGCCTGGAAACTCTTCAAGAAATGAGATATTCTTTGATACTGTAAGTTTTCATGAAAGTGAATCTGTTTCAACTGGTTTTTTTCTGTCTCCACAATCAATTTGGATGTGAAAGAGCAGGAGCCCCCCTGCCAGTTAAGAAACAGACCCAAGCTTTCTGGCTCTCAGGATCTTCCCCAGGCTGCCAGACTACCGTTACCGCAGTTCCTATCAGTCCTTCAGAAGCCAGGAAGATCTCTGTCTGCTCCAAATGCCTGGTCAAGCAGTGGTTAGCTCAGCCTTCTGGTAACCTAGATTCCTCTTTTAATTTTGATTTAATGCATTATTCACCAGCTCCCGTTTCTCTGACTTGTGTAATGCTGTTACTCAAAAGTGCCTTTCAGTACATTTCAGCAGGATGAATTGGACCTCAGAACAGAAGGAGGGCGGGATTCATATGTACTTAGCACTGACTCTTTCAGTAGCCCTTATCCAGAGGGATAGCTGGAGACAGAGTCTACTTTTCCAGTACTTTTTAAAAACACAAATAGAGTGAATTACATCAGTAGCTGTGCAATCATCCTTTATTCATTGTATATTTTTGTTTAGATTACAAGTTACAGAAAGAGATATCGACACACATATTGAGAAATGCAATTAAAAATTAAGAGAAAGAGAGTAGAAATTAGTAAAATTATTTTTCTGTCTTCAGAGGAAATATTCTTGAATGTAGTAAAGTACATGAGCATTTTCACTCAGATCAGTGAGGACAAAAATAAACAATAAGGTTCTAATTTTTTGCTCTTCTGATAGTCTCTGGCTTAGATTCCCTTTAGTCTGTGTTGTGACCTTTGTATGGCTTGGGTAGTTTTTTTCCCACACCTGAGAGAAGGCTCTTATATGTCTTTGTGGTGTACAAGATCAAGGCCTCAATGAAGCATCCTCTTCCTACAATTCCATTGCTAATTCTACAGAAGATGCAGTCAAGTCCTGATGAGATATTTTAGATAGAACTGTTTTTCACTGAACAAATGCAGTTTTATCTGCAGAAATATCTAACAGGAACATAGTTTGGTAATTTTTTTCAATGAGAGAAATCTGAATTTGATATTTTAACAGTATTATTACTATTTTTATTGAGATATTTCCATTACAGAAATATGAAAAAATAAAGGTAAAATTAGCATTATGCACATAGGGTTTTTTCTTTTCCTATTTTATCATATCATGTATATTTAACTTTCTCAAGAAATTTTGACTTTATCTTCATGGTCAAGTTTCAGTTTATTTTGGGGAGGAAGGATTTGGGTTTTTTTAAATATTGGGGTTTTTTCTGAAAGGAAAATGTTGACTCCTGCTCATCTTTCTAAACTGATTGGTAAAATATGGAAGCAGAATAAGAGAATGGATGAGCATTTATATTTGTGAACCAGCTGTAAATATTCCCAAACACAATAAAACTTATTTTTAAAATGTATTGTGGTAAAACCACAATAGCATTCTCCTAGCTTCACTCTCTGCATACTCGTAAATAACTAAGTCTAGAACTGTAGTTGAAAAGTATTTTCTTTCCAGCAGAGGGACCGTAAGAGCTAAATGTGAATGTGTTAACTGAACTATCACCATGAAAATAGAGCTGATCAGATTGAAAAATAACCATAAAAATAATGGAATTAAAACATTTAGAGAGTAGATTAGGTGTTTGAATTTCTGCCCTTAGCAAATATAGCAAATAAGGTAACAATGATGAGGACATTCAGAGATTGCCTCGTGCTATTATGGGAGGAAAAGGTAAGCTCTGTGATTTTTACTGAGGGTATTGCCATGATAATGCCAAGAGGTCAGCGTTTTGTGTTGTACACTGATTGCCACATACACTGTAAAATCGGCAGAGTTATACAGTGGTATTGCAGTGTTTCACCTTATTTTTAAGTGAGCACAATTTTTTTATACAAACATGATCATTAAATAACAACAGCATGAGTCTAAGTCAGTAGAACATGCAGCCTGCTTCATTCATGAGCATGGCCAGCAGGTCGAAGAATGTGATTCTCCCCCTCTACTCTGCTCTTGTGAGACCCCACCTAGAGTACTGAATCCAGTTCTGGTGTCCCCAAATAACAAGGACATGGAACTGTTGGAGCAAGTCCAGAAGAGAACCGAAGCACTGCAGCTGTTCAGCTTGGAGAAGAGAAACTTGTGTGGAGACCTCATAGCAACCTTCCAGTATTTGAAGGGGTTCTACAGGGAGGCCAGAGAGGGATTCTTTGTCAGGAACTGTAGTGATAGGACAAGAAATAATGGGTACAAACTGAAAGAGGGGAAGTTTAGGCTGGATATTAGGAAGAAATTCTTTACTGTGAGGGTGGTGAAACACTAGAACAGGTTGCCCAGAGGTGTGGATGCCCCATGTCAGGCAATGTTCAAGGCCAGGTTAGACAAGGCCCTGAACAACCTGGTCCAGTGGGACGTATCCCTGCCCATGGAAGGGGGGTTGGGACTAGATGATCTTTAAGGTCCCTTCCAACCCTTAACATTCCATGATTCTATGATTCCATGATTTATTTCAGTAGATGCTTCTGGAAGACAGTGATGTGTCTTTCATCCTTTTTTTCCTTCTTGGAATATCTTCCTTTTTGGTGATATCTCATGCAAAAGCAAAAGTCTCTATCTTCAAAAAGGATAATAAGAGTAAAGTACTTTCCCTTCCCTTCATACTTCTAGGAAATTGCATTCTCTTTTACATCATCATGACTGCAGACCTCTCAGTGCTCAGCAGAGTGAAATTATTTTAAAAAAGAGTGTAGACATTTTCATTCAGATTATGGAAACGAGGATTTCATATTCATATAGTCATTATCTTCTCATTGTTTGTTATGAGAATGCCTTTTCTCCTACTTAGAGTGATGTAAAATCACTGTATACAAAGGAAGAAATGTGGGGACCTTATTGAATAATTATGACTACATCTTCTCATACCATAGTATGCTGAGATAAATTCCACATGCTTGATATCTCTTGACAGTAGGGATCCAAGGCCTTTGGATTTATTCAGACCGCTTAGGAACCTGCTGAAAAGAAAAAAAGGAAAAAAAGAAAAGGACACTTTTATTCTCCCAGGGAGAGAAAAGAGCATTTCTTTGTATTGTACCTCGATCAAGAATGCTGCATCCAGCTGAGCCTAATCAAACAGAGAGAAATACGTGGCAGTGTTTGTGTGCAGAATGCACACACACTCCAAGACACCGTATGAGGCATAATGCCTGCTGTCAGACTTTCTCCCCTCTGCAGCATATCATTTTTTAAAACCCATTTTATCTCATACAGACTCTGTTAGTGATTTTTTAATTTATTTTTTAAAAACTCAATGCATCTACTCATGTTTTAGAGATCCTTTGAAGAGTCAAGGCTTTCTTTCGATCTCAGAGGTGAAGCACTAAGATGACAGTCAGAAGATGGTTATTTCTTTCCCTATCTCAGATGTTGATTGAGTGTGTTACCTTGGAGGATTCAACTTCTCTCTCTGAGACTCAGTTTCTAACATCAAAAACTGAATAAATACCAAAACTTCAACGTGGATATTGGTAGTTATTTACGTGAGATACTGAAAAGAACACGAAAAAGTAGGTTAAAACAAGTAGGTTAAAACACTGCCTCCTGCAGTTTCTAACGATGTGCAATGCTCAATGACAGGAGATGGCTAGGCCTGTTTTGAAGAAGATGGAAATCTGGTTTTAGTACTCCACAGTTGTTTTTCTTTGATTCTATGGATTCACACACTCCATGTTTGAACTCATGTAAATTTTTAGCATCAACAATATTCTGTACTGAAGATGCACTGAATGAAGAAATTGTTTATATGCTACCATCTTCTCTTGTTGGATGTTATTTAGTTCTTATATTATTCACCTCCCATGCATTTACTTTATGACATATGTGAGTTAATATATCTTTGTATAACCCCTTCACTTGCCTCCTATCTGGGCTGGAAAGCTATAAGTTATTAAATAGTTCCTTCTACAGTTTGAAGCTTTAAAAAATTTTTCATCACACATCTTGTCATGTGAAAGGCAGCTTTCTTGAACCCTTTGTATTGGATCAATCTATCAGCACGTCCAAGGAAGACAAAACCCTTGTGCCCAAGCAGCCTGTCAGCCCCCTGTTACATATACCCCACTGAACAGCCCGCTGTCTTGGAGTGTGGTTCAACTAATTTACTCAGGGTCATGCACCAACAACACCTGCACTTTTATGTGGAATATTGTCAGGTTTGTCAACTCTGTTATCTGCTGCCAGCTTCTGCTAGTGCCCCTAAAGGACTCACATTAAGCAGTGTATGGAATGAACTCTACATTAACAAACACAACGATAGTAGAAGACTGCGATGGGCTGTTCAGAGATTGCCACTGGTAGTATGCTAACTGCAAAAACAAACTGGAAGTGGTATACAGACAAGTTCCTATCACAAATGAAAGCTAGCTTGAGATAATCATTCTGTGTGCATAGGATAAGCTTCATACCCAATATGTGTCCCAACAAGGGAGAAGAAAGTTTCAGGTCATTGACCAGTCCTAGAAGTTATGATGGAATCTTCATTGACTTCCCTCCCCATATAAACTGTATTTATATTAATGTCTTTGAGGGATGGGAAAAGGTAATCTTAAAGCTGATGTCAGTTCATGTTTAGGTGGAGTTTGACTGACTTTAGTCATTAGCATAGGTAGGGGCCTGAAAAGCAAGGTGCATTCTCCAGTTAATGGAGCAAAATTCAGTTTCTGATTATCATCTAAATAATTCTTTGACTTAGTTCCCATTAGCTGCATTTTTTAGATGGAGCATAACCACAATACTTCTGTGTTGCTCAATCCTTTGCTTCATATCTGCAGTGTTCCTGCTCTTTAGGTGTGTAGACAGTTTGTCCCTGGTGACCTATAGCCAACACATACGCTTCTTGCTGACCTTTGTTTTTTGGCCTTGTCCCCACACACCCCTAGACCTTTTTTAGTTCTGCTATAATGTTTTCACTAGGAAGAACTATACACGATATTTAGATGTGCATATACCACACACTCTACAAAAAAAGGGCATAATGAAGTTTTCTATTTTATTTGCTACTTTTTTCATAATAATTCATAGAATTACATTTGTTTTCTTGACTGCTCCTGCACTGACCTGATATTTTCATGGAGCTGTGTGTTATGATGCAGAGAACTCATTTCTCAATAATGATTGTCACCTGCCCACCCATCACTGTTTGCACAAAGATTTGTCATTGTTTTTTACTAATCCTGTTCAAGTTCCAGATGTGTCTGATCTGTAATCTCTGCTGAGATCCCAAGATTCTTCTATGCCCAGTGACTCTCCTAATTCCAATGTGGTTTTTATTATATTTGTTATCTCCCAGTGACTTCTCTTGGAGCTATTCTATTCTGTATAAACAATCCACCAAGGGAAGGATTTAAATATTCAAGGCAGCTCCTCTGTGTTACCTTGGGAATAGCTAATTATTTGTGCAAAAGGAAACAGTCCCAAAGAAAACAAGACAGTCTGAAAGGATGCTAAATTTTATAGAATTCCTCTATATTCAGGAGAAGGATATTTGCTGAAAGGTGCCCCAAAGTTTTCTCCACTGGCTATTAAGAACACTTAGCTTCTTGTATGTGTTCTTGTTCACCCACTTGACTCAGCTCAGTGAATAGAGCATTCAACCAAACATTTATGGAGGTAATGTAAGGATTCCAACAAGAGCATCCATTATTTGAGGTAAATTCCCTAGTTAATGGGAACTAATTTTTCCATCGTTCTAAGGAAAGTCTCTTTTTCTGATTTGGACAACACACTCTTTACTGAATCCAAGAAACTTTTGGATAAAGTTACGGGTAATAAGTTAAGAAGCCATACCCAAAAAAAAGTGAGTATGGAATAATAAGAGAGTAAATAAGTACATGAAAAATAACTCCTCTGGAGTTAAAAGGAAAATAAATAAGATATAACTATGAAAAGTAAAAGGATTCAGAAAAAACAAGCTTTACAAGCTTTAAATTATATGTGAAATTTTAAGATTACTTGCAGCTACCAATAAGGCAAAATCAACCTTAAATCTGAATTTTGTGTTTTCATTGCTGTGTTTTATATTGGAGTCACAATGAAGTCTTTATAGCAAACCCAGCCCTGTTCCAGGGCATTGGGCACCACCATGCCCAATGGGGCATGGTGGGATGGTGGGCCCAGGCTTGGATGTTGCCCTCCAGGTGTTTGTGGCTCAGCAGGAGCAGGAGGAACGTGGGCATATGACAGCAGGAGCTGGACCTGAAGCTGACAGGACCCTCAATAGAAAGCACCTTCTCAGCCAGTGTTCACCCCATGGCCCCTGGGAGCTTCTCCTGGGTGACCACTGGGAAGAGGTTACCCTCAACTGCACTGGCTTTTAACTGACCCAGAGCCTTAATAGCTGAATCTCCAGGAGCCCCTGGGGATGCTCTCATGGCCCTTTCAATATCTTCTACTCCAAAACTTCCTAAGTAGATACCAGAGATCACTGTCATTGCACTTGATATGGACTGTAAAAAAGTCAAAAGACTCTGAGATTATCCACAAGGTGAAGTTCATGAAACATCATGGAAAAGGACCAATTAATTTCTAAATAGTCATTGGGCATTGACAGGGTTTAGGCATGGATCTGTTTAAAACTGTGCAAACTGAAGCATATCTTGACAGCCTCATAAACAGGACTACAGGAGTGAAGGAAATGCTAATGTTAAAAATCTAAAGGATGAAAGATTTTAGCTGGTTTGGAATGAAGCAGTAGGTTAGACAGGGAAAGAATAGTGTCATAACTAAGAAATTAAGTACTTGAATTCTACTTCAGTCATTTGAGGTATCTTGTTCATCTCCCAGACCACAGTTCTTTGGAAACTGATGAAAAAGATGAACTACAGTTAACCTTCCAGGTAACATCTTATCTGTGAGATCTGTCTCTTCCTACAATACTATTTACAAATTTTGTGTAGTTTTTGAATAAACCCTCGGATTAATGCTGGGAATAGAGGCTTTTAATCTGAACACCTACGCATGAAGTTTTGCTTCTTTGCTTGTTTTCTTTCACTGGCAAAATTGTGTTCTTTGTTATGTGATGACAGCTTTCATTGGCTTGAGAAAAAATTCTAGGTGTCCCACCACTCAATTGCACAGTAGCTGGTATTTGCTGACAACAAGGAGCACTGTCAGACTAAGAGTGCTGAGCTGTGGTCCCTCAGCATCCTTGAGAGGTTCATGCCCCTTTTATTATGGGCAATGTCTTCCCCTAACTTCAATTTAAATGGAATTTACCTTGCCCAAATTCAGACATGTAAGGTTTTATTATGGCTAAGACAGAGGAATCAACAACCTGCAGTGATTCTGGATTCTGAGATTTATTAAAGAACCTTCAGGCTTTTACCCTGTTTGATTATCTCACACACTTGCTCTAAAAGGTGCTATTTTCACTAGGGGTCAGTCTCCCTTCCCCACAGAGAGATCCCTGCTGCCCAGGGAGGGCGAGCAGACAGTCATGTTTGGACAGCAGCTTGCAGCAACCAGTTTGAGCCCAAGTCCCTGGGCATCCCCAGCATTTAGCTCTACTCATCTCTGACCTCCAGGATCATGCTCCACATCCAGGATCTTTGCTCCAATCACACAGAATCATCAAATCCAACCTTTGACTGGTCACCACCATGTCAAATAGACCATAGCACTAAGTGCCACATCCAGTTGTTTCTTGAATACCTCTGGGGATGGTGACTCCACCACCTCCTCTGAAGTCCATTCCAATGCTTAACAACCCTACCCATGAAAAAATTCTTCCTTCCCTGGTGCAGCCTGAGACCATTTCCTCCTGTCCTGTCACTGTTGCCTAGGATAAAAAGTGATAAGGCTTTTGTGTAATTCTGTGTGATTGTCAATGTGCACAAATGCTTTGAAAAGAAATATGATTGTATTTATGTAACAGCAGCATGCATCTGTATCCTTGAATCAGGCCACTCACCACCTTTTTCAGACCCCTCTTTCTGAGACCAGTTCTCAAGAGCCTTTATTTTTAACACTGGCTTTCTCTCCAGAGGCCCAAACCCTAAGCTTTCCAACCTAATTAGAGTATGTGTACATGCTTAGCTTCCTGATTGGTGTTTCTCTCTCATGTCGCTATTAATTGTAGAATTCAGATTGTGTCACTTTTGCTCAGTTCAAGTGTAATCAGAATTTGTGACCAGTCTACACTGCTTGCAGCTAGCAAGCTTCTGCTTGAAAATACAAAAGCTCAATTCCAGACATTCACCCGTACACACACACACCCCCCCCAAATTATCTGCTGCCTGTTAGCATTTACAGTTTAAGCTATTTTTATCACCTACAACAGATTTAGACAGCTGCTCCTATACTAATCATGCCAGAGTGCCTTTGATGTCAGTAGAGAGGAAAAGACATTTTTAGGGTATCTCATCTATTTTAAAAGTGCCATTTGAAGATGCCATGGACTGAGCCATGGAAATGCCAGTTATCTTCATCTGTAAAGCAACAGAAACCTGGGGGGCTGACCTACAGCAATCTTGATCAGGTGGCTTCTACTTTTCACAGCTGATTACAATGTAAAGATGTAAATATTTTTCTGCCTAGTTTGGAAAGCCAAAGGCTTGGGGTTTGAGCAGGTCTGATCAGGTGTGACCACATGGCAGCATTGCAGGTGCCAAGAGAATGCTGAGATAAAAAGGGGAGTTCATGGGTGCCTCAGGCCTCTTTACAGTCAGCAGTGACTAAGAGAGATTGTTCTGGGTCTCAGTTTTACTTCTGAACATGTAAGATCCTTACTTAATTTTCTTGGTCCTTAAACTGCTTTTTGGAACTGGCTTGCCTGTTGTTTTTGTGCTTGGATTTCTTTTTTCTCTGGTGTTTTTTTTCTAGTACAGGAAAAAAATGACAACAGAATTAAACCAAGACAATCCTCACCTATTTTATTCTCTTTCATTAGAAAAACTGGATTCATGATGTTGTATTCATGCATAACTATTTTAGGTTTGAGATTTTTTTCTTCTAAAATTTCACACTGGTACAGACAGCAAATAATTTGCATTGTATTTTAAGTACACCATGCAACATAGTGAACTGCAGAGTTTAAAAAAAATCCTTTTAGAACAATAGGATTATTCAAATAATTATGTCTATGTCTTTGGTAAGTATTTTTATGTATAAAAAGATAAGAAAACACACACTCCAGTGCAGGTATTTTGTTATTCCTTTTGACATTCGTGTCCATTAAAGCAGCTTAAAATCAGACTGAACTTTTATGTTAGCTTTAGGGAATGGCATATGTACATTTTATCTTCCTGTTCTTCTTTGGCAACTACTCAAATGTCTATTTATTTAAAATTCAAGGTGCATTTACTAATTAGTGCCAGAGGAACTGTAGTCTTAATAGGTCATAATAGGTCATATATGTCATACTGTTTTATATGCTCCTAGGAATACATAAAAATGAGATTAATGAGTGGGGGGTTATATGTCAGATTTTATAACAGGTAAAATTGTTTAAATCTGTGACTTATATTAGAATATGTCACATGAAAGCCCTATGTGAGCCCAGAAATCTAAGGGATTGTGGTGTCAAAAAGCAAGTCCCAAGGGAATATTTTAGTATTCTATTTTTTTTGGCATATGTAGTAAATCAATTTCAGTATATTTAAACAGGTGTTTTTTTATCTTATATTTTATTCTCTGAATGTCTTTTGGACGGCATAACTTTCAAATATAGTAAACTAGAAAAAACAGACTCAAAATGATAAACTGCTCTTTGTTCTAATTCCTAAAGTTATCATTTGGAAAGGAGGACTGAGAAAACAGTGTTATGCAATTTTTGTACTGAAGAAATACATTAATCTGGATATGTTAGTGGCATAAGATGCTGTCTCTTTATCTTTGCAAATATTTGAGTTCATTTACTGGAAACAGTGGGAGAGTCTAGCTTTTACTTTAGCACTGATGGGGCAAAATAATGTACTCCAAGTCAGCTGAAGGTGGTCATGGGGAATGACAGTATTATCTCCCCAAAAACTCTATTTCACATGCTTAACGCATTTGCGAGTCTGGGAGATGGGAAATTTGTGAATTTGAGAACAGATACTCCTGATGCAGAGTGACATGTGCCAAAGCTATGGCTTCAGCTTTCTTCTCTCCTGCTCTTTTTTTTAAGTGAGTGGGTCCCATTCCAAGGAAGGGAAGCCATAGCATTTCCTGTGGGTTGCAAGGAGTTCCTGAGAAGTGAGCATATGAGAACTGTAGTTTTTCAAAACTTTGTAGTCTAAAGACAGATTTTATGCGCCTTCACTTGGTGAAGGTGACCTGTCTGTCAAATTGTCCTGGCACCACCTCAAAGATAGGGCTGTTCAAAGAAAAGACCTCTGCATGTGTTTTAACATGGGTAACACTCCATTCCTCTGGAGTTTATTGTTAAAGTACTTATCATGGTGGCTGAAATGTTGCAGAATTGTACTCTAACTCTACATTTGTACACCATTAGTGTGAGCATTAAAAAACTCTACACACCAGAGACAACTTTATGTTGCCATTTTGCAGAATTTTAGGAGTGATGAGCCATGTTAGGTCATCCAGAAAATATTTCTTCCATGCAGGAATTCTTCTCCCACAAAGCTTTCCAACTCTAACTGTACTCTACATCCACTCCTGTTTTAAATGTTTCAAGAGAGAGTTTCTACTTATATTCTAATCTATGTCACATTCTTACCTCAGTGAGATACGGCAGTCTGCAGTGAAGAGAAATCTCTCAGATGCTTAAAAGGAAGTGTTCTTTGACAGAAGACAATAAACTAATTTTTTCCTAATTCACTTTTGGGTATATTGGCTCAGTGTAAAGTTTTCAACTTTTCAAATGTAGTTTTTAAAGGAAAAAAGAATTAAAAGCAGATTTTTCTGTTTATTTTTAAGAAGTATATTTAATAAAAACCTTGTATGAATCTGGAGATAATGGGTTTTTGTCTGTTCATGCTATTAATTCTTTGCAGAAAGCACCTAAACTCCCCAGAATTATTTTTTGTACTATATAAATAATGACATCCTCAAAGATGAAAAACTTAGATAATCTACTGTATTATTGAATGGAAAAGGCATCAAAGGGAAAATGAAGAGAAATTGACAGCAAAAGGCAAAAGTTTTAGAAAAAAAATATGGAAATGTATCTAAGAAAGCTTTTGAAACTTTTTGGCTCGTTTTAAAAAATGAAAACTCTTTGGAAACAAGCTACCGAGAGCTATTTCACTACCCCATACTTTGGCACAGAAATAAGTTCAGAGACTGCTTATTACAGTAAAGTAGAATACTGCTGCCCTGGGATGTTCAGCATTCCTGAAATAAAAATGTACAGAGTTTCTTTCTTTTCGCTTAAACTCTGCAATGTAGATTTGTTGAGTAGATGCTTATACTCACCATGTATATATATAAGAAATAAATTAGTTTAAAAATCTGAACACTCTTATTACCCTTTAGCAAATATTAAACTAAATTATGTCCCTAGCTATGTCACTGTAACTGGCTTCAGCTCAGCACAAATGGTCAAAACTGTTCTTGTGCAAATAAAAAGAGATTTTGGCTCAGTACTTCAAAGAAATGGTACTGATAAAATTAACAGTGTCTTTAGAACTAACTAAAATTGCTTTTGCATGCTGCTAATGTACTTCATCTACCACAATAGCTGCGATCTACCAGTGCTTCAATGGCTGTCTTTTGATTTTTGAATTTACAACATTGATTGGAATATATACTTCTACTCCTTCCTGAAAACTTGGTGTTGCAAACCTATAGATGGAATTTCACCCATTTTTTATATCTATTCCTGGAAATGTATGTCTTAAATTGTTTGTTCCTTATATTAATGTTAAGTATTTGAAATTAGTTCCAGTGACACCATTAGAACACTTTGTCCTGATTTAACTTTATGCTATGTCACCATAACTACTTTTTCCCAACTAAGCTTCGGTTTGAATTGAATTACTGTTCCTATATCAATACCATTTTCATTAAGCTTTGTTCCTTTTAGCAGGGCAAGGCAATATTTTGCAGTTATAGGCCAAAAGTTTGTTAAGAATATGTAATTATTCTATGGACAAATATGTTGACAGACTACACTAGTCTATAAAGAACAGACTAGCAGGTATTCTCTGAAATGCTGGGCTGATAATTTGGCTTCATAACATTGCTGTTGGCTCAATAAGCCATAAAACTGGAATTTTCCTCATTTCTTCTATGACTTCAAAGTTAATTATGGAGAGCTTTCCCATTTCATCTGTTACTTGACAAGTGAATATTTGGTATTGGGATAACAAATTTTCTTTGAGTTATACCTCGATGGTCCTTTTCACACAGAAACTTTAAAGACATTACTCTTGGTCACATGTATGATTTCCTGATGTGGTTTATGATATAGATTGGCTGAATGTTAGTTTGTAAATACTTTTAAAATGCTAATCTTTATTTGCAGAATTCTATATGTGTGAGGATCTAGCTGGATTAAGTGTCTTGTGTTTATGAAATATATTGAACAAATATACAGTAAATAATAGTAAAATACTTCAATTTTCCCCACTTTTCTATTATATTAGAGATGGAAAAACCTCCTTCAAGAATCATTAATCAGTCTATTTTTAATTTATATCTCATGTAGAATACAGTGGTAAATGTGATTATATTGTTTATAAGTCTGCTGCTGTAGCTGCTTGCTAAACAGAGCATAAAATTAGAACTTATATTTCTTGTTTTAAAATTGCTTTATAGAAAGATTTTTATTACTATTTATTGCACTGAGATAACTATTTTCAAAGCTAGAGATCATCATGGTCTTTATTTAATGTATTACATTCAGCCAGTTCCTTACAGATCTACACAGAGACCTTGGGCCCCTTTGACCGCTGTCAGACGACATTTCCTACAGACATTAACCAGGTAGTTAAAATTATTTTAGTATGGCTATGTCTTTCATTCTGAGCTGTTCTCATCAAATATTGCTAAATACCTGATTCAAATGGTTTAGGTTTCTTCACAGTAAGAAGAACCACACTGCTCTGATCAACACTTTGAACAGATCCCTAAGAGACCTGCCAGAAATACTTGACCTTGTGAATCATGTGTGGACAATTAACTTATTCGACTGATCCATATCAGGTGAACTTGTAAAGACCATTATTGTCATGTGTAATTTCAGAATTATATGTGGATGGTCTTTACCTTCATGGGGTATTTCTGTCTACAAAGACACAATCCTTAGATCTCCTCTCTTTTTCTGTCTGTCTCCTCCAGGGCAGTTTAATGAAGCTTTGATTAGTCTCTCTTTCTCTGGAAATCTTCCTTTTCCCCATAAGGAAAGGAATTTTAGATAAGAACAAAGTAAAAGAGAGTAAGAAGAAATAAACATAAGGATAATGAATAAAACTTACATTACGTCTTCACAGATCCTCATATGTTGAATTATCAGCTTCCCTGAAAAGGACTGTCTAATTGACTATCCTTTACATTAAATAACCTCCTTATGAAATTAAAGTTATCTTTCATTAGTAACAATATTAATCTTTTATTATATTAATTAAATTTTACTACTTTATTTAGCTTTCAAAAATAATTTTCTTCTATGGCAGTAAGTGACACAGATTCCTCTTTACTGTGATGAAAAGCACTGCTTAAGTCATCACATGTATTTTCTTTTCATTTTACCCCCCCTATTTTGCTTAAGTAGGTTTAAAAAATAACCACCTGTGTAATCATCTCTTCTCCATTAATTTTATTTCTTAGTCATGCCCTGAATGCTTTCTTTAAAAAAAATAACCGTGGTTTCAAAATGCCCTTTCAATAAAGTCTGATCTGCACTGATACTGCACTGACATAATGTCCTTGTTCTGGCCAGGACAGGGTTAATTTTTTGCAGTAGCCAGGAGGGAGACATGACTGGGACCCTGATGTTGTTCTGTTCCACCTCACATCATCGCTAAGAGAGGGGAAAAGGGACTCTCTTGCATGGAGAAGGGGCTCCTTCTGGTCTTGAAAACATGGTGGCGAGAGCCATCTGGTATTTGTTTATTGTCATTTTTGCCTGTGAATCATTCTATCTTTCTGTATACTTTTGTTATTAATATTGTTGCTGTTACTGTTCCTTTTCTTATCTCATTGCTCTTTCCAGTAAATTATTCTTATCTCAGCCCATGATCTTCACCTTTTGTGCCTCCAATTCTCAGCTCCATCCTGCCAGTGGGAAAGGGGAGGAGAAGGGGAAGCGAGGCAGAGTTTCACGTGTTTTGGGAGAGTCTTGGTGAGGGCAGTGAGTTGGGGAATACCACTCCTAAATTATGACACTTAACTATACTGGTTTAGAAGGGGCTTCTGAAAACTCTGTGTGGACCTCTATTAGAGATTACTTTTTTTTTTTTCCTTAACTTCCATTTAATGGAGATTTCACAAAATATAGAGCAAGCCCTCAAAGAGGCAATTACAGAAATAAATTCGCCCAGCAATTTAGCTGTACTTATTTTGTGTCACAATGTTTTCTCCTTTCCTTCTTTCCTCCATCTTTCCTTTTCTCAAAATGGTCCAGAATAAGGATGTTTTCCTGCATTGAAAAGAGAAAGCTTGAAAAGAGACAAAAATTATTCTGGTAGTGTATCTCCTAGAGTCTTGATCTTCCAGATCTTCAACACAAATATGTGTATGCTGACTTTTTTGGTTTTGCCAAAGTGATTTGAGCTGATTTAAACATTGAGACATTAGGGTTTCTTGACACGGATAAATCTGATGGAAAAAAAAACCTCTTCATTTTGGCATACCTACAAGACTAATAACCTCTGTCAGCAAGGCATGGTTGAACAGCTGTCATTGTGTTGAGGAGAGTAATCTTTTCTTTCAACTCAACAGCAGCCAAGATAGCTTGTCAGAGTGTAGCTTAAAACAATAGACAACTTCTGAATAAAGAAACCACAGACAACTGAAAGTAGAAGTAATTAACTTCATTCTAGAGTAATCATGCTTTGTTAGCACTAAAGATTCTTTAAATTCAGATCATGGAATATTGCCTTAAGATTTTCAAAAGACGATGATTAAATTCAGTACTACTAAGATTACTATGGTCTTTCAAGTAACAGACAAATAAATAGGAAGCATGGCAACGGTGGATTCACTCAGTCAAATACTCTGGCCCTGATAGTGACCAGTATTGAACATTTGGCAAGAGAGCATAACAGATAAGCTTGCAGCATCATCTTCTTTGCTTCTAGCAACCCATAATTCAGAGACAAACTGTTACGTTTATCTCTGTGTTTAGCCTTCAGTGGAACTCTGTTCTACTAATATGAATAATTCCTTTCTGAGTCCATTTGTGCTTCTGGCATTCATCAACATCCCAAGGCAAAGAGTTCCACAGCTTAAATATATATCTACTTTTATATTAGTCTGCACCAAATAGTTTCCTTTGATGAATTCTTAATCACTGTAAGAAATTGTGAATAATCACTGTATATTCACTTCTCCTTATTAACTGCGATTTTCGTGCCATTACCATTTGATTCTATGATTCATCCTTTTTTCAAAGTAAAGAATGTTAATTAATTTCTCCAACACATAAATTAATCCACAGCAGTGATAAGGCTTTTATCACTTTTCCCATGCCTTTTTCTATTTCTACCGAATACTTTAGTGGAAAGAAGCAGAACTGTACAAAGCATTTTAAATCCAGATAGTCTAGGGATTTTTATGGTGTTGTGTTTTCTGCTTTATACCCTATTTTATTGTTAATAATTCCTGATCTAATCCGTAGGATTTCCACAGAACATTGTTCAGTTTGTCATTAAACAATCAAAAATTAGTCAAAGAAAACCCTTCTGAACTGGTGTAGTTCTATTTAGAGTGCATCACAAAGTGACATATTTAGGATTGCTTTGTGTTTTATTGATTTTTTTTCCCCATTTCAACTGCGACTATTTCCCACTCTAGCAATATTGTGAGCTCAGTTACAATTAAATCTTTGTACCAACTCTTTATGGTCAGTCTTTAAACGTCTGGATATTTTTGTGCCATTGCTATTCACAACTTCACTAATGATAGTCTACCCACATTACTTATAAATACATTGAACACTCTAAACATCACAGAAGAGTATGGTGGGATTTATTCCCTGTAATTGAACAATGACAAATGTTATTCTAGATTCACGTTATCTTTTCAAATCTACTCATGGCAGCCACCCGAGAAGTTTTAATTCCCAGTTTATAGTATGATTAACATTAAATTAAATTGAAGGGTATAATTCCTAGATTAAGAAAGAGATTCACAGATCTACATGAGAGAAGGGTAAGATTATCAATTACAGTCAATGAAGAGCAAATCCTACAGTCTAAAAATACTTTTCATTTTATCCGAAACTAAACATTTATATGCGGTTCCACAGTACTGGGAACATTTTTGTTTGCAGTATCCTTGTGTCGTGTCCTTCACAAAAATTTAGGAAATTTGAGCAAAAGAAAAGTTTTTTTATATGACCCATCTTGAATCTTCCTTATTATAAAGTATTTTTTATCAGATTTATTAATCTTTCAGCTTCTTTTATTCTTTATTATGCTTTTTACTAATTTCTCTGATATAGAAGGCTGGTCTCTCTTTTTCCAGTTCTGTAAAAAAAAATATATATATATTTACCACATTTTGTTCTACTGAAATTAATTTGATTAAGTGACAGGTTATATCATTAGTAATTTGACTTTTTTTTTTAGTTCTTCCGGTCTGTGGAGGAATAGTTGACAATTTCTTATGATTCACCTTACCCTTCCAATCTAAAATATCGTCTAATGATATGTTAGTCTGCAAAAATTTCTTTAATTTTCCTCATTAAAAGAAAATTTCCAGGACAACAACCTCCTGTAGTTTCTATGAAGTGCAAATAATGCTTTTATTTCTCCTATTCTCATCTTTCTCAACTCTCTTAACATTCCGATTCTAACTTTCTCATCTGTTGACCTAACAGAATATTTGGCAGTCTTCCTGTTTAATTAATACTTTTCATGTATTTAGCAAGCTGTTTTTCAAAACATTTCTTAGTCTGATTCTTAATCATTTTATACTGACATTTGTATGAGCCAGCAGAGAGCCCAGAAGGGCAATTGCATCCCTGCTTGTATCAGAACTGGGGTGGCCAGCAGAACCAGAGCAGTGATTGTCCTCCTGTACTCAGCACTGTGAGGTCACACCTTGAGTGCTGTGTCCAGTTGTGGCCTTTCACTAGAAGAAGGACATTGAGGTGCTGGAGTGAGTCCAGAGAAGGGCAACAGGGCTGTTGGAGGGGCTGGAGCACAAATCTTGTAAAGAGCAGCTGAGGGAGGTTGCAGTTGAGGTTGCTTAGCCTGGAGAAAAGGAGGCCCAAGGGAGACATTATCACTCTCTACCACTACCTGAAAGGAGGTTGTAACAAGGTGAAGTTGGACTTTGAGAGAGAATTTTTTATGACCACAAACAATAAGACAGAACAAACAGGAATTTTTCAGAGCTATGAAAACCTACCCTGACTTGTGATCTGCCTGAGATTTCCATTTTTTGTTTCTCATGTATCTAATAAGTAGGAAAACCAAGTAAAAATAGAGACTTCTCTCCAAGACCAGAGGAAGATACAAGACTGCATTTTCAGATCCACAAACCATCCTATATTAAAGGAATCCCCATGACTGGGCCATATGACGGCTGAGAACTGGCTCAGGGTACAGGGAAGGGCAAACAGATAAAGAACGTCACACATCATTAAGGAGTGTTGGTTAGGTTCATGGCAGCCTTTGCAGATGAAGAAGTAAATTGAAGATACACCATGCCAGCGTAACTTGACAGGAGAAATCAAGCAGTAAAAAAGAAGGGACTAAAACAATGAGGAGAAAACACTCCAACAAATATAACTATTTATTATCACGAGTCACTGTCAGATGAACTCTTCAGTGAGGTCACATCAGGAGCGTAACAATTTTAAAAATATGTGGTAGCTCAGAAATTCAGGAATCTTGCTAACATCCATCCTAACATTCATGTGAAAATTTTCAAAGCAAATAGGTTTAGGTATACCAAGTTTCTAATAGTCATAAAATCACTTTAAGGTCTTTATATTCAAGTGCAATCAGTGAGTCCAGTTTGTTTGTTTTTTTTCTTAAAAAAAGAAACATTCAGCTGCTGGTGTGTATGAACATGCTTCTGGAAAGGAGGCAAAGGCACAAAGATCAGTGAATGAGTGGTGTTATTGTAGTTATTCTGTAGTTCTATGTATTGTATAGTACAAGTGTCATGTGTATTTCCTTGTAAGGAAAAAACGTAGATATTTACTCCTCTTTTCCATGATAAACACTGATTTAAAAGTGTTGTTTGGCCTGTTGAAAAAGGCAACACACAGGAATTCAGCATGCTGTTTACAAACCGGGATGTAATTTTTGCATAAGCAAAAGATACTTGTTAAATATCCTTTCAGCTAATTATCAATTTACACTATGAGAAAAAACATAAACAAAAAATTCTGTAACACATCTAAGTCCTGAATAAGCAGACAAATGAAAACTGGAGCTTTGTTCTTTAATTCAATGTAACTTCTTAATTAAATGCATCTTTCCTATAATAATGTGGTATATTCAATCCTCCTTGCAATATCAGTTCTGAATGCTACGCTAAAAAGGAAGGAGGCAAAATAATGCAGCTTACTGGTAATGAACTAGCCCTACAAAGAATTTAAAATCTTATTTATAAATAAGTGTTCAAAACAAAATAAAGTCAAAAGATTCCTATTTGGGTTCTTTTTATTAACATTTTATTACTTCTCTTCCCCCAAGAAACATGGAATCCAGTCTGATATATAAAACAGTGTATTAAGTATAGGGACCTATATTTGCTTGACCAGCTGTGGTGGGACATCAATCCTGCCTCTACTGTCCCTGTAATATCTACTCTCAGAACAGCTGTCAGAAAACATGACTTTCTGTCCTGGGGTGTAATACTATATCCCCTATTGTCTACTTACTGCCCAGACATGAATCCTGTGCCTTTCTGTGCCTTTAAGCTGGGTCCGAGACAAAGGGGGAGGAAGCCGAGCGAATTCTTCAGGGCGGTTTGTGCTCAAGGACTCGCACACTCCCCCATGTTCTCACTGCTGCAGACCCAAGGAAGCATCTTCCTGCTTTTAGCCTGCTTTGGGCTTCTTTTCTCAGGAGAGAGAGACAGAGAGTTAAAATTCTTTGCGTTTTACCTAGCTCTTTGTTCGTTAGCTGAAGCAAGGAGTTTTTCCTGGGACTGTGGTTTCTTCTTCTTCTCCTGGAACTGTTTGCTCCGGTCCAGAACATCATCACCGGGAGGCCCCACACTGTGGCCCGGAGGGGCCCACACTGCACCCCAGCTCCAGAGAGATCAGAGCTACACCTACAGAAAAGACTCTGAATCTACCAAGTCTTCTCCACAGCGAGAGGTTTTATTATCTAACATTATTCATTTTGTGCCTGCGTGTACCCTGCTTGTTAAATAAACAGCTTTTTTTTCACTTTCCTCCAAGAAATTTCTTTCCAAACCTGGTGGGGGAGAGGCTGCTGAAACCTGCCTTCTATTAGACGATGCATTCATTTCAGACTTTTCCTCCTAATTTGTCTCAAACCGAGATACTTTTTCACAGAAACTCAGTTTTAGCAAAGCAAAAGGTGTCTCCCATCTGTGAAATGAAGGCAAAATTCAACTGGTTGCAATTAACAAATATTACATGCAAGTTCTATATGTTTGTCTGCCTGAACAAGCCAATTAAATCTCAGTATTAAATTAAAATATACCTACAGAGTCATGAAGTTCTTGTTTCATATTACTACTACATGAAAGTAAATACAGGTCTAACAGTTTATATGTGGTTGTTTCCTAGATTTCTCCATAATGTCTTAAAACATCTCTAGGGAAAAAAACCAAGGTTGAATTCTGGGTTATTCTATTTGTGTACTTTGAAATAGCAAACAAGTAAATCAAACAAGACAGCAAGCAGATAATAATAATTATAGATAAATAATAGGTAATAGATACCAGATAATAATAGAAAGCAGATATATTTAATTGGAAACAGACGTCAATTAAGATCAGACCTCTACTCTGCTGATGTAGGTCCTTCATTCTATATATCCAAAACCATCTGGTGCAAAAAAAGTCTGGGTTTATTTTTGCAAACTCTCTCAGAAAATCAGAATATTTACCTAAAAATCATTCTGGCAGTCCCTACAAAGAATACACTGTGAAGACAGGAGGCAACATCATCATAGTTCTTCAGTTGTTCAGAACATATATTATATCTTCTATTATAAAGTATTCTGCAAATGATTCAGACATGATGAGCCCTTTCCCCTGTTTCAGCCACATGAAAATGGCTTCCTTTTTTTTTTTGTTCCCTTTTCCTATTACCTTTTGTGTCTTTCATTTGCAGAGCATTTTACATACCATATTTTTGTCACTTCTAATAGCTGAGCTGACAAGAACAAATCTTATGCTTGGTATTTCGTGTCCAGTACCTCAGTGAATCTCTTCTGTTGGGTGGTAGATTCTGCTCCTGAGTGACAAGAAGCTTTAAATTATTTCTCCTTTGCTATTACGCTGCATGCTAATTTACTCTTATGTTCGTTCCTAGACAGTTTCTTGGCAAAATCTCTCATCATAAATTTCTTGTCAGAAACAACAGATTGGCCTAAGGCTTTTGGTAAATGACAGCAAATTGTACTCTGTGTCATAATGCCTTGAAAATGTATTTGTAAACAATTGGATTTTCTTTTGTGGCATGTTACTGGATACAGCAACACCAGTTTTCTATCTGAAACACAATTCTGGATCAATCTTTCACAAGAGCAAAGAATCACTAGATTACAGCAAATGCAAAAGCACAGTCAGTAGAACTTTCATCTTATCATCTTAAAAAGTCTGTACTCCCATAACTTTATAAACCCAGCTTTAAATTAATTTTATTCAGCAATAATGGTACTGTAACAATAGTTCACTATGGTCAGAATTTTTTAGCTGCTATATTTATTTTGAAGATAAATTAAATGCACTGAAAGAGTTTGCAAGTATAATTAGGTGACTATTATCTATGAAATTCTCTTTTATTTTAATATGCTTTTATATTTTAATAATTGTTTCTGTCTATATAATCCACTCAAAATATTATTTTGAAATAAGTCAAACCATTTTTTATCTGCTGAATATACAGATAATTTACAACCATATTTAATCTGTAAGTCAATAAAACCAGGTTTTTCCAGACACCTTTCTGGTACTCCATTTATTCCAGAACCTTGATACTCAGCTTTAGAGAACACTGGCCTGTTATTTCTTTCACTAACCTCTCTTTCTCTTTTTCCTTCTCTCCATGTGGTTTTACACAGTATGGCAGCTTGAGCAGTGGATAATGCAATGCTTTTGCAATTTCCAAAACTGCTCTCAAAAGAGGCAATTATTAGCGATTATTTTTTCAAAGTCCCAGAAGTTGCAAGTAATTGTACACTTGCACGTGGAAGATGATGTTCATCTGTGATTGAAGTCTTAGGAGAACTAAGGAGCAAATTTAAAATCACACATGAACTGCTGAAATCAATATTATGCAAAGGAAGCAATCTTTGCTGAGTATGGATAGCAAACTGATTTGATTTGCCATGTTGTGACTACTTTTGATTTTGGGGGTTTTTTTCTCACCTTTCCATTCAATTGCCATTCTATAACCTGCTTTGACTACGAAAAGTTTTTCCACATTCTTATCAAAGATGTAGCACTTTAACCATGCAATGAAGGTGTGAAAGTGAAATTTCAATAATATAAGACTGCAAAATGCTAATGATCAACTGTTCGCATGATTTCAGGCCTCTCAAGTTTAATAAAAGTTTCATTAGAGTTAAACAAAGTGATCACATCTAGGGAAATGGTCGTGCAACAAAACTAATTATGTGCACTCAAAACACTAAAGCAGGTTCTGAATTACACTTGAAAGGAATTAAGTCAAGTAAATAGTCTAACAAAGAAAAAACCAAAAATTCTGGCAGAATACCTTTCTTTTCCTGGAATTTATATAAGGACTTGACTTCGTTGGTCTTATCAGCCTTCAAACCTGGACTCCCACAATATATTTTTATTTAAGTGCTGTTTGGGGCGTTGGATAAATGCCGCAGTGTGCAGGCGATGGTGAGTGCCGCAGACTTCCAGAAGTGTCCCTGGTTGGGGGAAGTCACTTCAGCGCGGGGGGCCAGATGAGGGCAGCAAGCACCCACACTCCCAGTGGAGCAGGGCACAAACACACACACACATACACACACACACGCAAAGAGGATGCAGCAGCCGGCGACAGAGGAGGTGGGAAGGGTCCTTCGTGTGGGTTCCAGAAACAAGATCTATTGTGGAAGGTCCACGGACAAAGAACAAAGATAGAGGGCCGGGTACAGGCTTAAGTATGAGGAATGAGGGGCGGACAGAGCATCAGGGCCAATGATCTGAGGGCCAGGGGTGGAGTAAGGGTAAGGGAGCCAACAGGGGTACAGAGGAGGAGGGATTCAGAGAAGGGAGCCAATGGGGGTTACAATAGAAAAGAAATTTCCAGAGAGAGTACAAACATAGAATAAGGGAGTGGAGAATGTTAAACACAGAGGATACATATATTATAATAATTAAGGCACAGTTTCCTGGGAGTTCACCATAACTTGGGGGGATGTTTCCTTACGGGATGCAAGAGATAAGTTTCAGATGGGTTTTTGTATCGACTTTTTTAATTGGTTAGGTGTTTTGATTTTTTCTCCACAACTTTTTTTCTGTGTAGATTTTGCAGAAGCTGGAGACAAGAACAAAACATATATAAATAAGGTTCAGTGTCTGCCTGAGTGTGGCATTTGATTTTGTGTATGTCAGCAAACTCTCTAGGACATAAAGTCATCAGTGTGATGATGCTATCCATTCTATTTTTTGTGTCAGTTAGTGTATTATCTACCTTCATCCAAGTATGATTTCATCAATACAACCCATTGAGAGGCATGCTTTTTCCCATAGAAGCTAAATGTTACTTTGGCATATATTTTACAATCTTTTTGTATTTACATCCTTTTTATTTACAGCACTGCTTCGATGTTTCCAGTACTAATCTTTTGTAATGATCAGAGCTACAGACTACCTACGGCTCTACTTCTAGCTTTTTGTTGTCTTTTTCTTATACACAAGGTGAATTATTCCATGAATTATGTAGTGTAGCAAACAAAGCTGAAAGAATTGCCCTTCTCAGTGCATTGACCTGAAATGCATTATGAATTCTAGATTAAGAATTTTCAGTTCTCCAGTCATATGAATTGTTGACCAGTTCCTTTCAAGCAGCAAAATATGCCTCTTGAAACTCAAAGCACCAAAGAATAAATGCTGGCAGAGTAAAGTGCTGTTTATAACAGCACTAAATTTTCTTCTTTTGTAAACTGTGATTAACTGATCCAGATTTTATATTCTTGAAGTGTTTTAAATTTACTGAAGAATAACATCAATTTCCATTTTCTAAATCCTTTTTTATTTTTTTTTACTGTAATGAATACAAAAGCAGCACATCTTCCCATGGCACTGAAACATGGTTAAGCAATGCCAAGACTTAGCAAAAGGAGACTCTAGTGGGAGCCTTGATGGCACTTAGACTATCAACATCTCTGATTGAATAGCAGTGTTTTCTAACTAGAATGGTTTTCATTAATACTCTCTACATTTTGAGCATTGTAATGTATGTCATTATTATCCAAATCATCTGTGTCATTAGCATTTCGTTTCTTGCTGAAATTATCTTTTTTATACCAGGCAAGAAAAATTCTTGTAGAAATTCTTTACCCAAACCATATTGTTTAATGGACATAATTTCTGTTTTCTTGTAAAAAATGTGTGTAAAGAGCTTCTCCTGTTGGCTTGACTAGCAGGTGTAGTTTTCTTAGGCCAGTGATCAAATAAAAGCTGGATCTCATGAAAATGGGATAAGATCAAACCAGAAACACATCAGAGAAACAAGACATACTATATGATCTCCCTGTGAAGGCTCTACTCACTTACCTATGAACATTTTTGGTCCTTAAGGATTAACTCTTTCGGATTTACACAAATAAATCTAAATAATAAATAGAGATGGTTGATCCAACTCCATATAGACATCTGAGACATCTATGTGTATGCTAGTTCTCTGGTCACCCTTTATATTTAGTAAAGACAACCAGAAACCTCTAGAGTGTGAGCAACCTCATCTTACAATGGACGTCATTCAAAGTGCTTACTCTTCCCTTGACTGAAAATTAAATTCAGAATGTGTTGGTTTAAATCTGGAGTTACGTATGGAAATCTAAGATTAAATGGGATGAATTCATTCAAATTTAGCAGAAAAGTTCTTCAGTTCAGAGTTGGTTTTTTTTCCACGTGCATGTTGTAAATATCCCCTCTGAACACTTTGGGAAAAAAACTCTCCACTGACAGTTAAATGTTTTTTTTCATCACAATATAGACTCACAAATGTATGCTCAGGACAAATTTATAATGGTTAAATTTTAATTAAATAATTACCCTTACAATCTTTCCTTCTTTGGAAATGGAGTTTCTAGACCATTACTTGACAGATAATTACACAACATCACTTTTCTTGTATTCTGAGCTATAAATTAACAAGGTTGCTTAAAGAAAAACCAAAACTATTTGAAGAATTTTGTTAGTTCTGCAACTTTCTTACAAAAATATCAATTCCAATACTTTTTTTTTACAGGATACTGGCTCAAAAATAGTTTTGTTATTTTAAATTTCGTTTTTCAGTTCAAAATAACTTCACTTTTAAACATAAATGATGGTAGCAATCACAAAACACTATAAGAGAAACACATCCTAGTGAATCCACTGGCACAGATTAACAAGAAAAGTTAACATTGCTATCTTGAGACATTTTTCCCATTTCTTGCTTCTCAGTATGTATCCATATTTTGGCATTATCCTAATTCTTTAATTTGGAATAAAATTTTATGTTTTTCTCAGCTAATTCAAAATGACATTTTATGCAAAATCTTGGCATTTTAAAGTTAATTTACCATTCACTATGCAAATTCTTTCCCTACTACATCAATCATGAGAAACATTTGATAGTTCTTTGTAAACAAAGAAGTAAACTGTCACTTATCAAAGTCTTTGCCTCAGATAAATACTGCTTGAGTAACATGGAAAAGGAATACAGCATCTACATAAAAAATTTCATACACACACTAATTACACAGTTCTTCCATAAATATGTGGTGTTTCCAGGATGGAACACTTAGTAATCTTTCTTTGTAAGAAACTTTGTAAAAGAGAAAATGGAAGTCCTCATGTCAAAAATTGAAATTGGAGGTGTTGAGATCATAGTCTTTACTTATCTAAGACAGTTTTAATATTCTAAATTTGATTGCTGAACCTGGGTGATACACTTAAAAGTATTTTTTTACACTAAATATCCAATATTTGACATAGAAATTAAAGTCATTAGATTGTCTGCAAAGGTGTCTAAAACTCAGTTCAAAATTATTCCATGTAGGGAAATCTCAAAACTAAGTGACAGTAACCACCACACTTCCCATCCAGTTACTCTGTGTTCGCTGAAGACAGACTGGCTTCATTTGCTAAGGAATGAATAAATTTACTTTAAATATTTTATTAAAAGCCCAGTAAATGTTTTACATTTGTCATACTGAAAATATTGTGTATTTGATTTCTCTGGAAATCAAATCTTTAGAGAGAGAGAGTCTATACAGAAGGAAAGTACTGACAGATGAATATACAAAGTGCAGCCTGCAGATTTTGCTCTGGTTGAACCTTTTTTCCAGTCAGATGACTGAGCAGGATCTTGTTTTTTTCTTGGTTGTGTTATGTACCTTTGTGTCACTGACCAGTGGAGCACAGAGAGAAACCACGTTGCATTTGGCTACACAAAATGTGTTTGCTCCCTGTTCTCTCCTTGCAAACTGATATCAGCTGGCAGCTGGTGCTGGCTTTCCTTGCAAGGAGAGCACACACAGCTGATAACTATGCACAACCTAAAGGAAATAATATTTACTGAAAAAATTCCTTGCATTTTCTACTTGCTGATCTTTCAAAATGCTAAAGGAATCATATGTCTTTTTATATTACAATATTTTCACTTTTACTTCAGGCCTTGAAAGAATTAAGGTATAAGCAAAGGAATAAGTATCATTCCTGAATTCATAATTATTTATAATTTTTTAGAAGGATGACAGGAGTAAAATATCTCACAATTTCCTGAACTTTAGGGGAGGGTCAAGATCAATTCTTTGTTGTAATGACTTTTTTTCTCATTTTAATTATTCTGGAAGGACTTACATGATAGTAACTTGCTCTCATTCCTTTCTCCTTGATTGTCTGTAAAATGAAGATTGATTACTGTAGATCAAGCAATTTTTTTTGAAGAGGAATGATACAGTAAGAATTAATATGACAAAAAAATTGTACTTAAAGAAAAATTCTGTAGTACATGCTGATACTGTCTGAAAAAGATGAGATAATCTTTCTGATGGAATTATTGCTGTATCTTCCCATAAAAATTTCATTAAAATGTGGTATAATGATTCCAGTAGACAAAACGTGAAACCAAACACTGACAAATTAAATATACATGTAGAAGGGAATTTTTATCATCGTGGTTTTTTCTACAGTTTGTTCACATTTAAGAATATATTTGTTCATTCTCTCCCAATCCTTTTCCTGAACTACTTCCTCAGTTTTCATCAGTTTCTTTTAATAATTTGCAGTAATACCTACTACTTCAACACTCACTGAAAAGGAAAATTATGTCTGAAAGTTTTATAACCATGGACTTACATGAAAATAAACTTCTTATAAACATGGGGAAAGAAAAACTCTATACAATGAAAATTTTAATATGAAATAATGTAGCCACTCTCTCACTGACCTCTCTTCATCCATTACTCCAAATAAAGAAACTATTGTCCTTTTATTTGGGAAAGTAAAGAAATCACTCTAAAGACTATAAAATGAATGTCACTGTAAATGTTTACATTTTCATGAGGATCAAGTAAATGAAAATAAACTTGTTTTCAGAGAGACAAGAAAATAGTGCATCCAGCTACCTTGCAGAGAAATCATAGGACAGTTTTGCAGGCAATTCCAAAGCTGCTACAGTTTCCTTGGGGATATGCCAAGGAACCAAATGCTAAAAACTGGAAAGGATTTGTGCAGCTTTTATCATGGCCAATAAAGGCTTCTGGGTGATCTCAGGTGCTGCCCCTTCTTAAAAAAAAAAAAAAAAAGGAAGAATTGAAGGGAATCATGACAAACAGAGACTGGTTTATTTCATTATGACCTAAGGCTATTCAAAAATAACTCTGAAGGTGACCTCTAACGACTCAGTGGAAATGATCTGCAAGATCTGCGCTCAAATGTTTTTCATTCACTTTAGCAAAAGCAAAACTATTTCTGCTTATATGCAAAGCTCAATGACTGTTGCAATATTGTAATTTATCAAGGAAATCTTATATAGTTGCTCACTCCAAGGCAAAATTTATCAGCCTTCTTTTGTCACAGATAGTTTACTAAACTCTTTTTTCTTAAAAGCCATGTTACATTATCTTGTATTTAAAGGAGCTTATCAACTAGTTCTGCATAAAACAGTCCTTCAAATTGTTTTTCTTAATTCTGTAGTTCAGTATTATCCTTCCATTTTAGGTACCAACCATCCCTTTTAAGCTACACACTGAAAACATGAAGAACTTCCAAAAACACTCTTCTCAAATATGTTACTTTTCAGCTCTTAGTCATTATTTTCATAGCAAATCAAGATTATTTTTTATTTAAAAACTCAGAGAAAATATAATGGGAATGTTTAGAAATAAACAAAAATTAATGTAAAATGTTTCTCCTGCTGAAGTTTCTTAACAAGAACTTAGATGGGCAGAAATCGAGCAAACTACTGTTTGTTCCTGTTTATTCTCACAATCCTTTACGTCTCCCACAAAGTTATTTACTCTGACCAGTTCAGGAAATACTGTGCATCAAGTAGCAAGGGAAAAATAGCAAGGTAGATTTAGTACATCATTTTACCTTCTGTCCTCTTCTTCTTGTTTCTTTGCCTATGCTTTCTCAAGGGGACAAAATTCCTACCAAAAAAAATCAAGGGAAATTATTATTTTTCTCATTCAACATTATTGGAAACAAATGTCTGTAGTTGTCTGACTGCTCTTTTGGTGATTTTAAAAGTACTTGAAACTTTTTATTTTTTCCCAACATCATCAGTAAATTCACACTTTTCTGGGCCATGGCTTTTGCTTAACATTCAAGAACAACGAACTGAACAACTTCACCTACCTATGTCAATGGGGTTTAAACTAACCTATCATGTTAGCCCTGGAAATACAGGCTTTGAAAGGTCATTATTCTAGATTATCTGTTTGCAACTGAAACAGCAATATTTAGGTAATTTAAACTTCTTTGGATATAAACACTTTCTTCTCAGAGGACTGTGAAGATGGTGTGTTAAACATGTAGTAGCTTTGGGTGATGAAGTATTTTGCTGCAGTATATGACCCTTATGTGAAAGAATACTAAAGAGTTCTTAAACTTCATTTTGACAAGAAAAAACAAAAAAGAATGAAACATACAATGAAATGTGATTTTTCTTCAAACAAACAATACATATGCACTACAAAAAAAATATTTTTCTATATAGTGTTTAAAATGTCCTGAAAAAAATACAGCCAAATTATTGGCAGCTACAGTGCATGAGAACAGCTATAAATCAACTTCTCTACTGTATATCAATTTATATTTAATAGTAACATCTAACTCACTGTGGATTTTATAGACACTTTTATGATATATTCACACTGCAACAGCAAAACAGTGCTGTTCCTCTACACAATATCTAAGGAAGAAATGAAAGTGATTAATTGGCCCCATGGCAGTAGACATCACTAATTTATATGTTAGATACCCTGTGTGAATCTACTTTATTTTATTTTTCATGTGGTTGTATTAATCAGTGGAATAGAGAAAGAAGCAGGATAAAATGATAAAAAGAAAGCTCAGTTTAATGCTTAAATATTTTGCCTTAACTCTATTATAATGAATGTTCATTATATGTTAAATATTTTATAAATGTTTAAATTGTGAAGAAATTAATTTAAACGTTTTGTCATATGAGTCCATATTTTATTCCTGTAGAAGGATGTTCTGCCTGGAATGCAGTAAAATAACTTAAACAATGCCCTATTTGCAAAGCTCTCAGGGGTGAACCAAGACCTGGTGTCATGCTGCTTTTGATGTTGAATTATGCCAAAACCAGGCTGAATCATCAACCCCAAAGTTAATCACCCCGATTGTGAGGTGAAGGTGTGGCAGATATGGTAAAGTATCCTTATCTAAAAATGCTAAGCTGACACAACTGGTCTGGAGACATATATCTGACAGTCAATCACTTTATAGTATAAAAGCCCAGTTCCAACTTCAAACAGCAGGTTCTTCTAACATACCCCTTTTTGGTGTGTGTGTGTGGCAATTCTTCCCTTGCATGGGGACACCCCTTGAGTTACTCCTCAAGGCTGAGTGAAAGAGTTGCCCGTGGTCATTGGTATGAGTGAGTAACATCAATCTGTACTTAATTATTGTGGGGTTTTGTTGCTGACTTTAATATAATTGCTTTGATACAGTACTCTATACTATACTATACTAGCAGGTTTAGCTTCTATACAGCATCATAAATAATTCTGATTAAGATCTTTTTGTCTAATCATTTATCATAATAAGTCATTCACTTTTATATAAATATATCTGGTTCTCCATCCTTAATCGTGCAGGACAAAGTTGTACAAAGGTGCAATCATTGGATTCAGCTGCGCCAAGGCTCCTCTCTGAGGAGGAGTTTAGAAAGCAATAGGGTCCTTTCTGTACCTCGTGAGTCAACAGGAGGGCTTCTCTAGTAAACTTTGTTTGAAGTTCCCACTCCATCCATGACAATGCCTTATTCCAAGTGCAATTGAATTTCAGTTCCTATGCTGTATGATATTCAAACAATTTTTTTGTATTTTTTATAGTGGGAAGCTCAGTGAAAAACTAAAAAAATTGAATACTTTACCTATATGTTTTCTTACCCCAAAGTAAGATGTTCTGAAAAATTTTCACATCTAGTTTTTTCTTTCCTGCTTTATACTTCACCTCACCTCAGAGAATATTTCTTGTACTTCAGTGTAGAGTTAATTAGATGTGGTCTTACCTTGAAGTAAGAAAATTACTTACATCTCTGCATGCAGGTTTCAGTTGCAGATATCAAGGAGATTCAAAGCAGAAATCTGTTAATTTGACAGAAATCTGTTAACTTGACAGAATTCTAATTCTCAGGAATGATGACATTAAGTCATAATTATAAAAACTTTAAAAAATGTTATGTATTCCATGACTGTGTTTGACACATAGTAAAGATCATAAGGAAGACAAAAGGAACAACAAAAAACAAAACAAAAGGAAGAATATAGAAGAAAGGCATGACAGAGAGTTAAGAAAAAATTGCTGTTTGCTACAGAAGTGCAACAGTTATTAGGTTCACTAATTATAAATTTATCTTAAGAAAAATATTATTCTGTTATATAAAGGGAGTGTTAAAAACACTCCAGTAAAATGCAAGGGATGAAACATTTTGAACTTCAGAAAAAAAGCACAAAGATACTTAAGTACCTAACTCCCATTGATTTCCTTGATGCCTAATACTTTCTGGATCTGGTCCCAGATCTTTAGCTGCAACTGAAGTATGCTCATTTTGTGGAGCTCTGCTATACCCATGTTTGCATTTCACCATTCTTAAGTGATTAAGGAAGGATGATTCGAGCATAATTTACAGAAATTGCAATCCTGGTTTCTAATATGTGTGCATGTCCCAACACTTAAGGCACTTATTTGATACCTCCTGAGGATGTAGCAGTAAGGCAATAACATTTTCTGCCTGGGAACTACTTCTTCACTAATGGTCCTGGAAATTATGTACTGGAAAGCTACCCCGACAGCTCTACACTGCTGTAGGAATTTCCCACACAAAAGCATTTCTCAGAAAAACAGTTACTCTAACTTCCCATCTTCATTCTAATGTAACACTGAAGCAAACAACTATGATGACCCAAGGATACAACTGGTTTAAAAAGCTTGTAACGTTTATGAACTATGAATTTGAAAGGATAATTTTAACTTTTCTAAATCAGTGACATGCATTACTTGTTTCTGAGCTGGACTGCTCTATAAATTTTTGTAAAAAGAACATTATGGATGGGAATACCTCTGTTCTTTTTATAGCGATACGAATTTAATCCCTGAAATTTCATATTAAAATTTCTTTCATTTTCACTGCTTATTTTACATATATGGATAAAATTGCCCTTAACTGCTTAGTAAAGAAATGAAAATATGCTAATAGGGCTAACACATTAACAGAGTAAAAACAGAAGAGAGTTTTGATTGGAAACTCTCTTTCTCAGAAAGCAGTAGCAAATCATAAATTTACCACTCAGTGGGCAGCTTATACCCAAGACCTGATGATGAGATCTTGCTGTTCCTAATGCTCTCAGCTCTCAATGTTCTACTAATAATTCATTGATTAACTAGGAAGTGAGCAGAAACACTTAAGCAGATCATTTTATTAGATGACTTATTAAGAAAAGGCTTTTTTCTTCTTTTGAAAAGGATAATTAACCAGTAGTTATTCTATGAAACGCTGCAGAATGACACAATCCATTTACAGAATCATGATCATGCAGTAAACTGATATACAGTGTAAATAAAGAAATTTTAAAGAAATATACAGTATTGAAATATGTGCTTAATGGCAACATTTCCATTTCCCAGATAAGTGCAAAATAAGAAAAATCATATTCAAAGAGGTGCCTGTAAAGAGGAAACCCCAAGATAAAAACAACGCAAAAGTATATGAAAAGACATTAAAGCTGGGAGAAGGGTTTGAAGATCCAAATGACTGTGTAGGAGCAGAAGAGACAACAAACCTTGGTAGCAATGACTGGGAACAACGGCATAGTTACTTCCAGAACAGCTTCTGCAGCTACCTAGGAATGATAGTTTCTGCTATCTCTTACAAAGTGAACACAGTAATTTTATTTATTTATGTTTATTACCTATTTTTTTTTCAATTTTAAATCCTAGTCATTGTGCAAAATGGTGGGAAAGAGAGTAAGGCTGAGAGCCATGGGAGTAGCAGTCCTGTGCAAGCACAAGAACAGGAAGGAAGGGAGGAGTGGGGTATCCTCAGAGAGACTGCTGCTATTTTGGGCACACTAAGTTGTATAACCTCTTTCATCAAATATTGAACAGGCTCCCTCATAAAAAACAGCCTTGTTTCTGGACACTATTATTTCTATTAAAACTTTCTCTGAGACTAAATTTGGTATTTTGTTGTTTTGGGTTTTTTAGTGGTTGCTTTCATAAAAGCAAGACTTTTCTCAACCAGAGGAAGAAAATCAAAATTCTGGGAATTATTTTCTTGCCTTTCCACTCATTAGAGTTAAAAAGCATTTAAACCACAGATGTGAAACACTAGCCATCCATAAAGTCTAATTATACATATTTAGAAACATTAATCCTTGAATGGTTAAAATTTAAATACTTTTAAAAGTAAAACTGCCCTTCAAAATAAAATATCTCTACACAAAAAAAAAAAAAATATTTTACTACAAAAATCATTGGAATGTAATATTTCTCAATAAAATTTGTAGTAGCACTAGTTTTTTTAAGAGATTTCTATATTTTATTAAATAGAGATGGGTTCTTGGGACTGATCCCTTACTGCGCTGTGTTGACATTTACCTCATTAAAATACGCTATATCACTTAGACAAGAATGAATTAGGGAAGATCAAAACACTGAAGAAAACAAGCTGCACAGGCTCAGTGTCTGGAGGTCATCTTTTTTTGTTGTAATAAACACTTCTACAGCATTTACTTATTGTAGAACTTTTATATTTCAAAACCCACATAAATCTTTCAAGTATGATCTGTGTGTTTTCACATGTCCTATGATTTGTTTTATTTTGACCTTTGAGTTTGAACAAATGTGCATTAAATATGTATCTGGAAATATCAAGTTACTTTTTTTTTTCTTCCATATTTAATGCCATGAACACTGTGAATAAAGTAAAATTCTGTGCACTTATCAGTAACCTCATATTTAGTGAAAATATTGGAACAATAGCTCAATCAAGTTGCTAATAACAGGATTTGGGAGAGTATTTTTCTTTATGCATTATTTTGTATTATGCTGATGAGAGTAAACATTCCCTTTAAAATGTTAAAATTAAGAGAAAAATACATTTTTGCAATGTGAAGACTCATCATAAGTGACATGTTGCAATGCTGAATAAAAGAATACATTTTTTGTATATGTTTAACTGTCTAGTGCTGCCTCCTCTAAAATAATCCTCACACTATTTTTTTTGGTTTTTTCAAATCTGCTTTGACAAACTGCTAAAGAATGACATAAGTTTTCAAATTACTGAAAGCATATCCTTAACAGCAATTGCTGCTTGGATACAAAAATGTATCTTTTATCTACAAAACAATTTTTTGGTGATTACTTTAGCAGAATAAAAGGAAATGTGCATTCCTTGCTTCATTTAAAGCAAGATGAGAGTTTTGTTTCCAGAGTTGATGAGATGGGCTAAAACATACAGATTGGCTGCAGAGCAGATAAGTTATCCCCATCTCCCTGAAGTCAAGGATCTTCCATTAGTAGGAAAGTACTCTTACAAAAATGCTATTATTTTATGTTGGAAGTGATATGAGCATCTTAAGATGTTATAATAAAACAGCCTTGTGTGTCATTCTGTGATACAGTTTTTTGTTGTGACTGTGCAGTGGATTAATCACAAACAATGGAAATAAACATACAGAGTCTAGATACCTCAGAAATCTTGCTCTTATTCTAATGTATGGAATTCTGGCCTGGTCTTTCCTTAGGAATATGAAAAATTGTTTGAGCAGAGTATAAAACAATTTTAGAGTTATGGATTTAGAATAATTAAGTCTTTTCAGTCTGTTGTATGAGCAGAATTAAAGCAAGACGGGAGGAAAATTCAAAGTAAAGAAACTAATCAATGAGCCAAACAAGAAAAAATAGTGTGCAGAACTAATAAACATGAAAAACCTCATCATTATTTATTTTCATGTTTCCTATTTCCACCAGTATGCACTTAGAGACAGGATAAAAGAAATAGAACAGGTTAGAAAAACCCCAGACCTTAAGAAATAGCATTTTAAAATAATTAGTTTATTGTAGTGGTAGTAGATGTGATGACACGTGAGGATGGATGACAAAGTTCCCTATAAAAGCAGTTAGAAAAAGTTTACGTACATGATTTTTCCTAACAATGTTTGTATTTAGACTTTCATTCATCTCTTCCAACATCAATTTCCTAGCATTTAGGCACTTTAATTTAGTCACTTGCACTGTTCCATGATTAATGGAGAGAGACAAGTATCTCCAGAGGGTGATCCATTCCATCCATCTTTGACGTTTTTCTGGCTTTCCTCTGACCATGAAGGAGATCTCAATTGAAAATCACTGTTTGGCTTTTATGTTGGACTAATTGTGGAGCTTTTAGCTTAGATATCTGATTTCCTAAAGGACGGATTATTTGAATGAATTGCAGGGAGAAAATACTCTAAACTAATATTTTTGTAATGTCTGCTGTTTTTCAACTGATTTTGAAGTGTGTTTTAAGACATTGCCTTGACCAAAAAAACCCCTATTTATTGTCACTTTTACGTGCAAAGGTGAAAAATGGAGAAGATTCACAGTTGCTCTGAACAATGCCATGAGTCTGAAGAAGGGCATTGCGACAGGTGGTAACTTATATCAAGACTACAGAGAGAGGTTATGGAAGATGATAAATTTTCTTCTTTCACAAACTTTATGGGATAGTTTGCTTTGCACCCAAACTCTGACTCAGATACCTTTTCTCTTCTAGGACTTATCTAGTTTGGATTTTTGAAGAACTATGAATTTTAATGTGTTTTTCTGGGTGATGGGATATTAATGGATACAGCACTTATGGATGGATTTCTGAATTTGAGAGAGCTCTTTCTTTTAGCAGTCTGCTTAGCTAAGAAATTTATGTTTTGTATTTATGTTTTATTTGAGTACAATTTTAATGTTATAAAATTCCTCCTTCTGACTGGTACACTTAAAATAATGTAAAAATTTGATACCAAGAATAAAATTATAAAATACTTCCTCTTTCATAGGATTTTTTTAAATTAAATGAAGATTCAATTATATACTCCTTGGATTTTTTTTGATCTTATTTTATACTGAACATTTTTTATGGTTAGTATACAGATGCAGGTGTCTGAACAGTTGTATATGATTCAAAACATAACAGTATTGTATTTGTAGACATAGGCAGAAAAAAAGAAATCAGTGACAGGATGGAGCATCCTCCATGGAGAAATGAAAAATATTTTGGACCAGTAGCAACTGTTAAAATGGCATCATTTATCCACATACAGCATTTACCCAGAGTTCCCAGAGAAAAGTATCTTTCTTTCTCCAAGATTACAGAAATAATACAATAGGAAATGAATGTCGATTCTTTCAAAAGTTGCAAATGTATATTCTAATTGTGTTGTAGCACACCAAAATAAGCACTAGCTTTGAGATAGGGTATCGTCCATTTACAATATTATCTGATTATTCCTCTATTTTATGATACTTTGGATGGCTGATTTTTTCCCAACAAATATGTATCCATCTGTGTATCAGAGATAAAAGATGAAACCAAAAGTCAATATAGGTAAATTACAGGCAAGTTTCCCATTAGGCTAAGATACATCCTAAAAACCAAGAAAATGTCCATCATTTTGTTCTTTATGTCAAGATCTATATTAGCTTTATAACTTAGGACTTTGAAAAGACTAGAGAATAGATTTTTTTTTTTTCTAGAACTACATGTAATATCGAGTAGCTTTTTCAACAAACTTTCTCTGAGATGTTCTAATGTGAAGTGGACCACGAAAACTTACAGCAAGCCTCTGACACTTAGGAAAAACCATAAATATTGAAGGACACACTTCCATTTACACAGTCCCATATTTAAAGAGATATGTAAATGCCAAGATTATTAATCCGAATAAGATATTAGTCAGCAATTCTGTTCTTTATGTAAGAGCATATGCCTCTAATGTGATTTCAGGATTTTTTCAGGTAGGATCTTTACATTCTGAGAAATAGCTGGTGGCTGATGTGACATCCTGTAGTCATATTAGGTAAGAAAGGTGAAAGGCAGAATTTTTCACAAGTCCAAAAGAGTAAAATATTCAGGTGTCCTAAGAGAGTTACAAATCTAATTTACTTTTTTAGAAATACTTGAAAAAAATGTGGGCTCAGATGTGTAATTATGCCATGGTAAATTGACAAATAATCATGTGTCATAAGAGCCTGGGCAATCTCTTCCTTCGTGGCTTTCATTAACACACTCGGTTTGGGTCTCCAGCGGGCTGAGATTTTCACTAACAGAAGAAAAGTTAATATAGTGGGATTTCTGAGTCCCAAGTCCTATTTCAAGTCTCTCCCCACCATTTAAGTCATATTTGAAAATAGGATCCAGTCTTCTAACTTTTTTAGTAACATTTGAAAATGTTTCAGTTTTGTTTGTTTGTTGTGGGGTTTTTGTTGTTGGTTTGGGAATTTTTTACTATGTACTATGCCTTTCCTTTATATACTCTCTACCCTGACTTGTTTACATTGGGATAAAATGAGATCCAAAAGATGCTGTTATCATCCCTTCTACATTTCCTCTTCCTTAGTTTATTCTTTTACATTATTCTCAAATATACCACTTAGAAATATTTTTTTCTGTGTGCACATGTAAGAGCACACACAAACCACAGTACAGGTTGACAAATGGATTAAAATACCTGTTAGCCAGACAAAATCATTAAATAAATCCATCTGGGGTACTTTTTCTTCTTTTTTTCCACAGCATTACCCTGACAGCAATGATTTAAAGCTACAAATTAACATTTAGTGTAATAATCAATAGCAATTGTTTTATTTCTTTTTAGTTTAAAAACTTATTTCCATTATAATTTTACAGCTCATCTTTCCTGGCGTCCTGTTCCCAAAAAGAGCTTGCAGCTGCTGTGCCTAGCCATGAAGTCATGCTATTGAATGTCTGCGGAGAGCACAAAATATAAATTCAAGATTAGGTAAGAAAGCCTCAATTTCCTATTCACTCCGGTTTGCACCACTTTCAGAAAGCGTACTAGGCAAATCCCTTTTTATAGCCCAGGGTTTTGTTCAGTTTTGCCATTATTACTTAAGAGTATGACGATCTGTTCTATGTGCTGAATGTCAGTTCCCTATTCAAGAGCGTAGAATATTCAAATTTGTGTTGCAGACCAAACAGAAGTAAATCAGTTAAGGAGGAAAATAGGGGGAAAATCAGTATAGAAATCTAGCCACTATACTAATTTCCCCTAATTGAGCATTTTGCACATTCAGAACCTTTGTGGCCACATTTACATAGACCTTTAAACAACTTATCCCAACACTTGGTACTGCAGAATTACTTTTTCTTCAATTTCCCAAGAAAGAGACTCTCTGTACCAGAAATTATTTTATTTCTTTCACAAGAAATCTTCTGCTGTGCTAGTTGAAGATGTTGCCCCAATCCAACAGGACTCCTAAGTGAATTCAGAGTAAAGGATATGGCTGAAGAGATTGTTTTATAAGGCCTAGCAGGCACATGAATCATTTAGATTATATGCGGGTGGAATTGCATAACCACCTCCAGTAAATTTTCCCTTTTTCTTCTAAGCCACTAAGCTTTTTCTACCACATGCTGTGACTGTATAAGAAGTCTTCCACTTTCCCACTCCCCTAAATATTTCCCATTTTGGCAATGGATAGAGTGAGCTCTTAAAGGGGCATGTAATTATATCTGCAGGGGAGAAGACAGGAATATTGGACTGGATTTACTGTGGCTTCTCATTTAATTTATCCTTAAACAGGATTTAGTCAACAAAGCATTAGGCAGAACTGAAATCTGCACTGCAGATTATCTTTTTTTGTGTCTTTAGTAACCTAATCTATGTGGCAAATTGAAAAAGTGGATTTTTGTAAAAATTTAGAAAAAACTTAGAACATTATTTAGTGTCCCTCTGCTTTTACAACAACAAGATCTGAAGCCATTTTCCTGCTATGTAATTTATTTGAAAATATAATTTTGCTTTGTTTTTAAAATTTACTTTTTGAATACTTATTCTCTACTTTCTTAATTTGGGACTTGGCTGTGGGAGTATCATGAGCCAGAGTGGAATAATCCAGACAAGTGAATTCTAATACCCTGCCCTGTGGGTTTCAGCAGTGAGGCACAGTAATGAGGGTGGATCACACTGTGCTGACTCCCTGAAATAATTGGCATTCAGCATTCATAGCATACTTTGATCACAAAGTAGCATGAATTTATTTAGAATTCTAAGATATATAGACTCTACTGTCCCCATACTATTTTCAAGGAGAAACTGTTTAGACACCATGTCTTTACTCCAAATGTAGTTCAAATAGTTTCTCTGGGTTGTGTCCATTAAGTCACTTCAAAATCAAATGAATTATTTGTTTCAGATAGTGACTGTGCAAAAGCTGTCAGCCTTCTGGGATAGGCCAGGCTTATCAGTGTGCTTTTAACATACTTCTTTTACCAGGATATTTGAATGTCCTGGAGACCACAGAAAGGAAATATATTGTCTGGAAGCCACTCCATGTTCACATCTCTTTAAGAGCAGTGTGGACAGGCACAGCAATTCCTATTCCTCATCTATTTGCTGTCATTCCCTAACTTCCATGTACAATGTGGTTCTCCCTGTCTCCGTTTTTCTCCTGGACAATTTGAATCACGTCCTTTTTCAATGTATTTGCTATTAACATCACTCACCATTGTGACCAACACCTGGCATGGGCAAAGCCCTTTGATCAGTGACGTTTTCAGTGTTAACATTTCCTGACCACATTTCATTTGTTCTTGTTTTCAATCAGCTCTATTTCACATCTATGCATTGATCTAAGAACAAGGCATCTTGGGAGTGGAGAAGGAATTCCCTTAAATCATGCACGAAAATATTGTTACTTTGCTCATTCCAAACCCTAAAGCTGCTAAATTTGTTTTCAAGAAAGTTGCTTAGATTGATCTGGATGGTGGAGGCTGGATTCATACAGATGGCAGTGAGTCTGTGAGTATGGCAGCCTGCCATTCCTCATGGTCTGTTTACCTGCTCTACTGGTGATGTGTCTGAAATTATTTTCCTCTTTATTTAAGAAAGGATTTAAAAAGTGTAATGTGTGTGAGTCTGTATGTTCTGGGCGTTGAGGTGAATGCAGCACACAATTGTGTTGCAATAAACCAAAATGTCTGGAAGATGAAATATAGACATATCAGCCTTGACACTGCTTTTTTCCAGATGTTATGTTTCATTTCATCTCTATTATATTCATCTCTTTATTCCCATAAATGTTATATTTATCTGTCCCTGAGAGCAATTCAGACACATTTCTTAATCACTCAGAAGTTCAAAAATATTATTGATCTCATATAAAAACTCTCCTGAGGCACTGCCTGAAACAACCTTCTAAAGGAGAAGATATATAATATTCTTCATGGTGGATGGCAGGTGCTTTGTGGACTTGAATCCACACAAAATATTTAGGAGGGGGATAAATACCTTTCAAACCAAGTCACCTTCTGGAGAAATTATTAGACAACAAATTCTTTAGCAAAGCCATTAAACATTTATTGGCTTTGGCTTGCAGCATCAATGCAAACGCTGTTTTCAGTTTCCTTTCCTGTAACATTTGCACCCAGCCTTGTTTTGTTCAATAGAAGCTCAGAATTTGATCAAATTCATACAAAATGCAGGTTAACTTGTCTTTGAATTTAGCTACTCTCTGCATCTGGTGTATTACAAGATGAATATACTAAGCAGTTCTTTCTGTTAAAAATTAAAATAAGATACACTCAAATGTTTTGAATGTAAATGGCTTTTATAATATTCCTTCAACACTCCTTTCAGTGAATTTATGCTATTTTTTTTTCTACAAAAACCCTGCCATACTGGATGAGAACAGATGGAAATAATAATGCCTGCTCTCCTGTTTTAGGGACCTCTTTTAGGAGGTGATAGGTTATCTATAAGAAATGCACAATACCTTTCAGTACCTATAAAAGTAAACCAGTTTAGACATAAATATCTAATTTTAAAACTCTTAAATCAAAGCAGACAACTTCTATGCTAAGAATGCTTTCACAACTTAAAAAAGAGTCTAACAACTTTGCTAAGGGCCTTACAAAACACGTACATGTCTACTGAATGTGAATTTACACAATGGATCAAAACAGTTTAAAACACAGATATGCTTCTGATATTTTAATGGCTCTTGTTAAAAGATATTTTCCTACATCATATCACTTGATCTGATTTATTTAGATCAGATAATTATTATTGTAAGTTCAGTTCACTTTTATAAATTGAAAATGCTTGCATGTTTTCAACAAAGTTAAATTAGTAAGGTAAAATTAGAGCTGAACAAATAATTCATAACTGTTAATTTATTTGACAGATTTTGCTTTTTTTTTATTTGTTTGAAGATTATCCTCTCACAGATAATATAAAGCGCACATCTCCCATGAATAATTATTGCAGTACAGATAAGCCTAGAGCAGTTTTTCAAAACCTTTCATATTTAAAATTCATCATGTGTTGGTTAATTTCAATTACACCTTTGGGTTACCTGCTACTGTCTTTGGGACAAGCGTTGCAAAAGCATTGCTTTGGCTATTACTAAACTGTAAATCTAATGTTAAAGGATCAAAGGCAGAAATGCACTTTGCATGCTTATGCTGCTCCAGTTTCAACTGAAAAGTCATGTTAATGTGAGAGCATACAAGGCAACATGGAAAAACATTTTTCAAATCTATTTCTAATTATTATAAAGTAGTCGTGATTAGCTATCTGCTTTATTTGAAATTTCCTTTTCATCCCATTCCACTAGTAAGATTTTTTTAAAAATGCTCCTATTGAAGCAACCATTAAAGCAATAGACTTTTACAGAATTAAGGTATGGGAATTGTTAAAACTGAAAATTTTTTCTTCATGAATTACTGATTTTTCTATACAGTTGCAATCACACCTTCCTAAACAGAATATTTTCTGTAACATCATGACCAAACTTTGCTACTGTTCTCTTTTGTTGCAATTTAATGTTTTTAAACATTTTAGACCTTACTGCTTTGAGCCTCAGATCAACACCAGAAGAGAGATTTTGTTTTCTTTGTGGCAAACCACACCAGGATGACTGATCCCAAAGAGTAACAGCCATTGTGTTTTTGCTGGGATCATTTTCAGCTGGATGTGTTCCCTGAATAATTCACTGGATAGACAGTGAAATGGTTGTTGCAGTACAGAGAGCAGAAAAAGCAGGGGTGGGAGCGAATGACTGTCAGTGAAAGACAAGGCAGAGTGCTTCTTTTATTTAGCAGCACTGCTTTACACTAGTTGTTCTCTGGGCCTCAATATCTAGTCAAGACTGTTTCCTTTTCTAGCAAACGGATTTTATTTACAGTACGATTTATATCTTGTAAGTCTTGATATGGACTTTATATGAAAAAATAAAACCATTCTAAATGATCTGAGTACCCAGCCATCGAAAATTAGAGCAGAATAAGTCATCCTTTAATTATTAATCACTTTAGCCTCCTCTATATGAGAATGAAAAGCTTAGTGACTTCTGTCTGAGATGCCAACTGTCTCTTTTGAAGCTTATGTTTGTAAAATAATAAAACCTTCACTTCCTGCACCTTTGGCCTAGTTGCAAGCGATCAGCCTTTGGAACTCCTAATAGTGTAAACACAAAGGCTGTGACACACATTTGCAGCTGTCGTAACTTGCATATCCAAAGGATTTTGTAGGTAGAAACAAAAACATAAAGGAGTTGGTGTTTCTGTGACTACCAGTGTTCCCAGGGGTCATGTTCAGTGGTTAATGAGGTGTTTAGTTGCCAATGGCTCCAGTGAGAATCTAGTCTATAAAAAATGCATTAGCAACAAAAATGAATTATAAATTACAATTAATTTTCCACTTTTGTTTGATTTTATTTTAGAGCAATTTTAAGTTGGTGTCTGTTTATATTTCAAGCCAATTACTGACTAACACATTGCTTTATTTGCAGCATTTTGGAGGCAGCTGAAAGGGATCCAAGCATAATAGTTTAAATCATTGTTTTGTTTAAAATAAACCTGACATCATGAAATTTGGTCTCAAAAGAGTAATGTTGAAATTGATGTAGAATTAGGGTGAGTATCTTGTGTGAAAGTAGAAATGTTATGCAGGTTGGTAGTGTTTATCTGGTAAGATCAGAGTTTATCTAGTTACACATTAGAAGACCAATGAATACTTACTCAACTTTGTTATTTGTCAATAAGCAAAGAAAGACTTGGGAGGTGGACTTAAACAACTGATTTTTGGATAGGTAAAATTAAGTTTAATTCAGCATATCTGATGTTAATTATTTCTGACTACAAAATATAAATCTGATTAAAATGTTCTTTCCATTTACTAACGGGTTCTACCTGAGCTTTTTAAATCTTAAATTTTTATTATATTTTGATGGTATTTTTATTCCTATTTCTTCACAGTTTATCTTTTTCTGTATAGTTCTCATATCATTCTTCTGCAGTCCATATAAAACTAGTTAAATTTTTTTAAAAGAAATAAATTTACAGTTGAATATACTGTATCTAAAAGATTTCAAGGGGAAAATTCTGGATTTATGCCTTATGTCTGCTCAAACTGATAGAGAAAAAGCAAAGTTAAGTTATAGATTGTGTATTCATTCTAAGCAACTACATGAATACAGATATGGTGCCCAGTAAAGACAAGGGTCTTTACTGACAGTTTCCTGTCTCTTTATCTAACCTAATAAGCAGGTAACTGTTTCTCCGAAAGAGAACTTGAAAAAAATGAATGCAAATTCAATGCTAATGGAAAAATTTCACCTGAAGGAGATGAAAGAGTAGGGAGATACACTCCAAATTCCTCTGTTCAAATCAAGTGCTTAGCAACAGAATATTATCTTCACTGGAGTGAAGGAAAAGAGGTTTTAATTAGTTTAGATTGATTTTCTTTTCAGGAGATTCTAAGCCCTATTTTAGCAAAAATAAATCTCAGGACCTTCTTCTCACCTTATGAAACTCTTGGGGTTTTGGCTTAGCCAGACACCTTTTGGGAGTCCTAATTGCTGTCAGCAAGTGAGTCAGAGAGCTTGTTGAAGCTAATGGGTTCGTCAAACAGTTTCAGGCTGAATGAAAGGAACAATTAAGTCTTCTTATGTATCAAAGATAGCTGGAAGCAATAAAATAATCATCTAAGGCAAATAGCAGATCAGAGTTAGTTTGAACACAGGCTTTGGACATATGAATTGATTAATTTATGTTAGTTCCAGTTGTCCTAATTTTTAACATAGTGAGCATGTGACAAATATAAAAAGTTATGTGACACTTTCTTGGTAGAAGAGGACTACACATCCTGTTTTTAAAAGCCCATTTCTTATTTATGCAGCTGACATCGTGTAATCTGTGTAATATTTAATGCTCTAAATATTGCTTCTCTATCTACAAGCCTGATTGAGTGTGATACTTAGCTTTTTGAAGTTGCAGACATTAGGCGTTTGAATGGCAAAAAGACAAGGTTTAGATGTCAGAAGCTGGGAAAGGCCTGAAGTAGGAACTGTCAACGTCAGTGTTCAGAGGTGCAATTTGTTGGGTAAACAGTTCTCTGCCTTGCAGACTGTGAAGCAAAGAAATTATCTTTTATTTCAGTTGCAATTAGGTAAAGAGTAATTGGGTTCCTATTCTTGTTGTATATAAACAAACATACATATGCAGGGAATACTTCTTTGGTATGTAACACAGTCATTCTCCCAGCAGAAGCAATCCTTGCTGCCAGCTGTTCAGACCAGCTTGGTAATCTATCTTTAAAGCTGCAGCCAACTGCAGATTTTTCCCTGCCTGATGACTTTTACTATTAACTTCTCTCTCCAAACCCCTTAATGGCAAACCTTTACCACTCTACTAAGCTTAATTTTCCAAGATTGTTGCTTTCAAGGCCCTGCACAACTGCTGGAATAGACTTCAATAGACTCACTTAGGTAAGCAAGCACTGCTTATCTTGAGTAAAGCTTGAAGAGTCTGGCCAGAACAGAACAGCAGGGTTTCGTTTTTTTCTACAGCCAATTTTGCTATTGTGCATTAAGTAGTCTTCTCTGACCCCTTTTCATTAGGAGATCTATTTCTCCTGACAGATAGCTCTGAGTCTTTCCACAGCCTGAGTTAAGGGCAGACACAAGTATTCATTTCACTCACACATCAAGTTCCTATTACACAGGAGCTCATGATATGTAACCACAAAACAGACAGTGATTGACACATTCAGTGCTCTGCTGTATATGTATGTTTGTGTATTTACTTATTTATCAGTAATATCAACATCTTTGCTCCTTCATAGTTTTGCTCCCTGGAACATAGCAGAAACTTGTATATATATAGTTTCAAGCTCTATCAGACAGAAAATTCAATACTCTAAAGCAAACATTAGTCCATATTATTTTTCTGTTTCCTGACATTGCTATAACTGCTGCAGAAATACAAGTATCTGAGCCAAAGAACTTCATGTATATTGATTTGTTGATGGAATCACAAAATTTTACTTGGTCATGAGATTGTGCCCTTTATAAAACAGGCTTTAGCACTGCAGTTATTCACTTCCCATTAAGAGGCTTCTTCTGGGCTCCAAAATGTGTTCACGCATGCAATACCAAACAAGTGATTATATAACATAAACATTTTGGTTGGTTGGTTGCTTTTAAAAATAAATTATATGACTGAAAGTCTAAATAATGGAAAGATGTATATTTCTTCAAAAACACTGTTTTGACTCTACAATTGCGGTTGGAATGGCTAAGATAAGAGACAGAAATTGAATATTTCCTGAGTTCATCAATTTCTTAAGGAGAAAGAGAATGATGAAAGGCTACACTTGTTTTACATTCATTTCATACTGAAGGAACAGAGATAATAAAATTATGATAATTTCCTTGAACATGCTAGACACTTGTTTTCATCATGAAAATACCTCTAATACAAGGAAAAACCCCTATATGTGAGCTTCTAACAGTAATATCTGCACTTTTAACATCTGTATCTTGCTGATGAATGAAAATGTTCCCTCAGACTAGGGATATTTTTTGATCTCTAGGAGGAGCCTCTCTACTGATAAGAGCAAAATAATGTAGGAGAAGAGCTTTTGAATTTGTTGCACCTAGAGAAACTTGCTGAAATTCAGTGTGACTATGTTTTCTGCAGATGTATCATGCTTACAAACACTTTTGATCTTCCTACTCCATTTATTTCTTTAAGATTAGGGGAAGGAGACAAATCTCAGGCAATAAGTTTATATTCTTCTTCGCTTTCTTGTTTCTGAATCTACTTCCTGTCTTTCCTGCTTTTTAATTTCTTGTCTTTTCTTCTCCACACCATGCCAGAAGTGCTTATAACAAATAGCACAATATTTTATTCAATCAAAATAAGTTGGGGTTTTTTCAGAATTTTTGCCCTTTTAACACAAGAAATAATAACCACTTTTACGGCCTCCTACGAGTATGTAATTGATTTAATGATGCTAATTGTTAGCTGGTTATATTAGAAGGTTGTTTGGTTTGTGGACTTTTCTCCCTAGTGTCCCTTTAAAGGCAATTTCTCACTAACTTTTAGTATTGGGACCACAGAGGTATATTTAAATGTTATGCCAGCAAGCTATTAACTGAATGATAAATGACGGAAAATAAAAAAGTATATAAAAACAATGTAGATTTCTTATTCTTATCCGGGAACCTTTATCAGTTAACTAGTCTGATATGAATACTTTTCTCCTAATACTCAGTAAAGAATATTGTAAGCATCATGCACATCTTGTGACAGTGACATGTTTGAAATTTTCAGACTATTATAACAGTCTGCAGACTGAACAAGATACAAGATCTGTGTATCTTGTTTGGGATGTAAAAACGGAAAAGTCCCCTATCTTCTTTTTATGTTCTCTCTCAATTAGGTGGCCACTGCTGCTGGTTTTCTGGCCTGCTTTCTTAGGCTAAGTAGGCTGTAAATACTGTCAACGTCAGCTGAGCTTATTGTTGCACTAGTTGAATATTCGAAGCTATACCTTTGCTATCAGCATGCATTTTCCCAGTACATAAAACTTGCATTTAATTAAAAAAATTAGTTTTCATGTATCAGGAACCAAAACAGACCTTTATTTAAATATCTTTTTAAGCCCCCAGTGGCTGGAGAAGAGGAAATATTGCACTACTTTTTAATAAGTTTAAAAAGGAGGACCCTGGGAACTGCTGACCAGTCATCCTAATCTCAGTGCCCAGTAAGACAGATCCTCCTGGAAGATATGTCAAAACTTATGAAAGAAAGGGAGGTGGTTAGTGACAGCCAACATGGCTCCACCAGGTGAAAATGGTGACTAATTAATCTGGTGCCCTTCTACGATAAAGTGACTATATCAAAGGGAAGAGTCACATGAACTTCTGCAAGGTCTTTGATATAGTCCCCCACAACATTCTTGCCACTAAATTGGAGAGCTGTTGGTTTGATGGATGAACTGTTAGATGAGTAAAGAGTTGGCTGGATGGCCACATGGAAAGAGTTATAGTCAATGACTCAATGTCGAAGCCAGAACAAATAAGGACTGGTGTCTTTCAAGGGTGCTGAACTGATACTACTTAACACCTTCAGCAGTGACAGAGATAGTGGGATTGATTGCCCCCTCAGCAAGTTTGCTGATGACACCAAGCTGAGTGGTGCAGTTCATTCACTTAAGGGAAAAGATGCCAGAGGGATCTTGACATGTTTGAGAAATGAGTCTGTGTGAAATCTCATGGAGTTCAGCAAAGCCAAGTGCAAGATCCTACACCTGGTCTGGGCCAATGTCAAATATTAATACAGACTGGAGAATGAATGGATGTAGTAAGCCTGCAGAGAAAAAGCTGGGGATACTGATGGATGAGCCAAAAATGTGCGCTTGCAGCACAGGAAGCCAATCGTATCCTGGGCTGCATCACGAGAAGAGTGGCCAGCAGGTCAAGGCAGGTGATTTTGCCCCTCTACTCTGCTTTGGTGAGTCCCTACGTGGAGTACAGCATCCCAGTACAAGAAAGACATCGGCCTATTAGAATGGGGCAGAGGAGGGCCACAAAAATGTTCTGAAGGCTGGAACTTTTCTCCAATTAGGAAAGGCAGAGAGGGAGGGAGATGCCTGGAGAAGATTCTAGAGTAAGCTTGTTGGAACCTTTCAGCATGTAGAGCAGTTTTCTAAGTCTGCAGTGGCAGAACAAGGGACAATGGTTTTAAACTGAAAGAGGGTAGATTTAGTTTGGACATACAAAATTAATTATTACAATGAGAGTTAGTGAGATGGTGGAATAGGTCACCCAGAGATGTTGTGGGTGTCCCACCATTTGAAGTGTTCCAGATGATGTTGAGTGGGGTTTGAACAACCCGATCTAGTGAAAGACATCCATGCCTGTGAAAAGGGTGTTGGACTAGGTGACTTTAAAGGGCTTTTCCAACACAAACAATGATTCTATTACTCTAACATTATTTTTCTACAATGTTAAGGGGCTACTTTGTTTTAAATTCATGTATAATTAAAAAAAAAAGGTTAAAAACTGAAAAAAAACTCTAAAACAGGAAAACGAATTTTGTAAAATATGCATTTTTGGCCCTGCTATTGGTGTTACTTTCACTGTGTGTTGATCCATTACTGGGGCTCTATTGATGTAAGACTGACACAGTGAAAGCCCCTAATTAAGAACTAAAGTGGGCTCAGCCACAAATTACCAGGAAAGGGTGCCCATGTCCCATGAGGAGCTGACTTCCTATGAGCTTTCCAACATCTCAGTAACTTACCATGTCCCTCTAGCACAGCAGCAATTTACAATAGGAAAAGGGATTTTGGTGGTAAAAAGAGTGACAGACAATTACTGAAAATGTGTTTTGAAGGTTCAAAGTAAATTGTAAAAATAGGATCACAACAGAGGTTGCAAGTAGGTGTCAGAATTAATAAAGGAAATCATGAATCTGGAAGGCATTACCACAAAAGAACATACAGCAATGTAGTATTTGCTGTACTTTTAAAATGGCTGCATTTTGCAGGCTTTTTATTTTGTTATTGCTGCTTACTTAGCTATTTCCATACTATCAACTATGATAGTGCCTTGTTTCTAACCTGCACCCCAAGTGTGAATTATACAGATTCTTATTCAGACTACTGTTTATATTCTGAGGAGAGATAGAGTACAGTTGTTGGGTCCGGGGAGTGTTCTGGTGAGGGTGCTATGACCTCCCGAACCGACTTTAACAGAAAGTCGCTCGGCAGCCACTGCATTCACGCAGACACACACACATGCTCCAGACAACTTCTTGACAAGCCAACGGTAAAGAGGCAGGAAGGGTCTTTGTGTGGAATTCCACGGCACAGGTTTATTTGAGCCCCATGCGTGAAGAGGACCAGGAACCAAAGACGTTGGGGGATGGAGGTTTTCAGTTTATATACGGGGACGGGGAAATTATCAGGGGCAGGGGTGTTACATAGGCGGGATTAGGGTAGAGGGGCCAATGGGAAAATCTGAGTGAGTGGCAGGGAACAAAGTCCAATGGGAGAGTGGGGAAGGGAGAATTTTCCAATGAAGGAGTAGATAGGGTATAAGGGGGTGGGGAGGCCAACTGGGGAAGCAGAACTGGGATACATTTCCATAACAGAACAGGGCATTCTGGGGGAGGCGTTTTTAGTCACTTTAACCTGGGGAGCTCTCTCGGGGTCTGTCGCTTTCACTGGCTCCCACATACAGTCATACAAAGTCTCACAAAGAGTAGAATGTGATACCGCAGAAAACACTTAAAGAAACTGAAGAAACTGATTGATTCAGCCTAGAGGTGTCTTCTGCCTTTTAAGAGTTATATCCTGGATCAATCCTCTTCTTGGTCTTCAAAGGATGCAATAGACATGCTTTCCTTCCACTTCATGCTTAAAGCCATATTTCCCTAAAGTCATCATGGAAATAGCCACTTTTTAGAGGTTTTAGCTCTAGTAATGGCTCTGGGTTTGAGTATTTTCTCATATGATTTTTTTTCAACACTTACATGTTTCTCTGTCTTCTCTCTCCATTCCTCACACCATTTCAGTTGCTGGCCACTCAAAGAAAACACTATGGTCCAGACCAGCCATTGTATTTGAGTTCTGAATGAAAAATCTTATGTAGTTCAATGCAAACTTACCACATATTTTTAGTAATTTATACATATATTATTTAGAAATATTTGTTGAGGTTAACCCAAGAAGTCTCCTCCCACAAGTCCACAGTTCCAGAACCGCTCTACTGATCATGTAGGTTAGATGACATCAGGTGACAAGGTATGGTGGGGATGGGGGGCGGTCTTCTTAACTGTGGGAATAAGTAACCGGCAATCCAATGTCAGCTCAGTCTACACATTCCAAGCATTTAATCAGGGAGTCTGGAATAAGAAGAGTCACTCAAAGGGTACTAACTGCTGAAGTTGTGAATCAGAGAAATAGGAGAATATTTTATATTCTTCTTCATTAGAACTTTAAAGCTGAGCCAAGAGCCATTGTATTCCAGGGAACACAACAGCTGGATTAAATAGTTAGCAGATACTTAATTAGAAAGCAGCATTAATTTTGAGCAACTGTGATGAGTCACCTGCCTGTACCCTACTGCACTTTAAAAGTAATCCAGATTCTGAATCAATACCTAACAGTTCAGGAACTTTCTGCATATATCTATATAAATGTAAATAGATAAATGTGTGTGTGTGCAGGCATTTGTATATATGTATATAAGATGAATTAAAAGTTACTTGGAGGAATATGTACTCTCACAGTCTTGGACTTCATAGAGGTTCACGAATCACAAATTGCTTGAGAATCAATCCTGCAGTAGTGAGTAAATAGAAAATAGACAAGCAGGGAAAGCTCACGTTAAATGAAACTGGCATTACAAAGCATGAACTAATTCATCTCCATGAAAGAAAATAGAAGTAAGTTCACATCAGGATCATATGAATAATTAATTCACCATTCATTCAAGAACGTACTCTGAACTGAAAATATATGTGAAATGGTATGTTACCTTTACTTAAAAACACTTTTTTGTTAGCATGATTTAACTACTGAACTGAAGTCTAAAAAGAGAGAATGCCTCTACTATTAATCTTTAATAAACCATGCCAAATAGGAGATCTGTAATTCAACAGGCTACAGCAAATAATTCCACATAATTTTGGATGTGCCAATAAAAAAGATAAATTGTTAGTACTGTAGACAAGGATGCTAGTTTAGAAAAGTTGTGACAAAAATTTGATTAATGCTGACAAAGAAACTCACTTCCCATTGCTAAAAGTATTATATTTTTTTGTCTGTGTTGGAATACATGTAACTTGGTTTCTTATCCCTTTATGACACCATGTATTGCAGTGACCTCAATATTCTCAGAGCTGATTTTATAAATGTAGTACAAAACCACTCTTTCCATTAATCATAGTTACAAGTAGTAATTTGTGATAATTTTCAACTTGCCTGAAAGAAACTGAGATGTAGAGTAAGTAAAGTGAAAAAAATCCATCCAAATGCAAGAAATACTAATTTTTATTGGTACATCAATAAAATAAGATAAATACAGAATCATGCATTCTGTATTGAAAACTTTAATGCAACTTTATTTATCTGCACTTAGTTAGTAGACACCAGAAAGGTATTGGTATAAAAATAATAGAGCACTGTTTATTCTATTATGATCAGATACTTTTTTGCCTATATTATGTTTATATATTTGCCTATATATGTTTATATAAATTTTTTTTATGGAATGAAAAGGAATTATTCATGACAGCTAATGTATGAAGACAGGAAGAGGAGTACTAAAGTAATGACACTATGCACAACTGTCATTTCAGTTAATTTGTTCAAGTAAGGCATTGTATAAGGCAAAAGGTTTGGATTCAGGAGCCCTATCACTGCTTTCCTCTGTAATTTGGGCATATCACCTATTTTATGTGCATGTTCCTTTTTCAGTTCTTTAAGCTCAAATCAATTGCTGTTTGACAGTTACACAGTTCATTAATACACAAGAAAGACATATCCCTTAATCTAGATAGATTCCAAATGTTAATCACAGCAGATTTTCATGTTATTTTGCTGATTTTTAAACTCTGGTTCACTCCTCTGAAGCCTCCAAAGAGAAAAAAAGGTTGAGTCTAACAATTTTTTTCTCTTCAAACTGATTATTCAATTTGTTCCAGCAAAGTTATTGGCAGGGATAAGCTGGTGTCCTGTAGGCAGCAATAATTGAAAGTAAACATTGAACAGGAACTAAAATAAGAAAGAAAAAAAGGGGCACAAAAACAACATACTTGCTGCAAACGAGTAACTATTCCTAGAGCCTTGGATTTATCTTTGTACACCCTTCATTGTTATTATATGGTATGTTTTTTTCATTTCTTCTTCAAAGAATAAAACTATTTTCGGCAACATTGCACTGAAATTTATTCTCCCTGAATAAAAAATATTGTTTTAAGAGAACACATTCTATAGGTAGGCTTGAACCCTCAAAATTTGTCTGTAGTATCTATGTTATGGTGATCCTTTGATGTGAAATTACCAAAGATGGAAAATAAGGAAAAATCTGCCTGTCAGAATCTGAAATCTCTACAGAAAAAACTAAACTTCAGAGGTTTCAGATGGTTTGGTGAGTTCTCTTCCCACTATTTCTATGGAACATTTAGAACTATATTTAATACCAGAACACAGAGCTGTAATGCAACCATACAACGTGAGAGAATGTATGTTTTAATAAACTTAGTGAAAAAAAATATTGGATAACAAAATAGGTGCAATGATATTAATTTGAGGAGTGAACTAAAAAACTGAAGTCCTGTGTGTGTAACAAACCCCGGTTTCCACGACAAAAGGCTAAGATAAGCTTTAGTAAAATATATTGGTTTTACCTGTAGGAATTCACTACATGCTCTTGTAAAGAGTCCTTTTCCAGCCATCTCTTGTAGGTCCCATTAGGTAGTGGAAGGCTGCTGTAAGATCTCCCCAGAGACTTCTCTACTTCAGGCTGAGCAACTCCAGTTCTCTTAGCCTGTCTTCACAGGCAAGGTGCTCCAGCCCTTGGATCATCTCGGTGGTTCTCCTCTAGACTTGTGTCGACAGGTCCACATCCTTCTGCTGGGGGCCCCAGACCTGGACACAGGATTCCAGGTGGGGTTGCATGAGAGCAGAGTTGAGGGAGAGAATAGCCCTGGGAACCGAAGAATAGAGAAACAAAGAACCAAAGACACCCTAGAGGAACTGAACCCAAAACTCTGGCCCTGGACTAAGTACCACAAGGCTAGAAGAGCTGTGCTCACCTACCAGAATTTTTTCCTGGAATGCTTTGTGTCTCCCGTGGGACAAGGAATTTGTACAAGGAACCACTGTGGTAACTAGGCAGAATGAATGAAAAGAAAATCAGTTCCACTAAATCATCAAAGAAACTGCCATCTGCTTGTCTTGAAGGTTTTCTCTACTTAGAGTTAGAGATTAGAGGTTTTAGTGGCAAAACAAGTCCTGGTATGTCATCTAAGCTTTACAGACAGTGTAGAAAATTAAAAGAAATGTTTGTAAAACATTACACTCATTATGCATGAGTGAATAAGTACTGATCTATTGGTATTCTGTTACAGTATTTCAATGTCTTATGAAAGTTTGTAGCAAAAGGTGAAAAGAGTACCACAAATGAAATTGATGCACTTTTAGAGCAAAGATATAAAGGAAGAAAAGAAATTAGCGTATTCTGAATTTTCCATAAAATCATCAGGCAGTAACTGTGAGAATGTTCTTTAATGACTTTACCACAGGCTACAAGAAACATTTTTAGTATCTCCAATACATTTAAAATAAGTGTAAGTCTTTTTATTTAAACTAGCATAAAGTAAACATAGAGCTTTAAATTCAAATTAATTTTATTTCAAATAGATATTTTAATTGATTCTGTGATAGTGTTATGCCTCTTGCCATAGACAAATGTATTAGTTACAATATATTAGCATAATGAAAAAATTTCTGCCTCATGAAACAGACAATCCATACCTTTTTCTTTACCTTCGGTACTCCTGTATGACTGCTCTATAGCCTTTGGGGTCCTTACATTGTTTTCACCAGAAAAAATAATACTGTTCTCTCCTCAGTTTAAACCTAATGTGGTCAAATCCAAGCATGCTTTTTCCTGCAAGATCTCCATACCCCCTGTTTAGATATTAATCTGTACTGGTGGTAGAAACATGGACATTGCCACTCAGACCCACAAACCAGGATCACTTAGGCTACTTCTATTCCTTTCCTGTGCATGTCCACTCCAAGATCTTGCTCTATCTTCTGCCTTTGCCTGACTGGTTCTTTTTCATGAAAAAGAAGTTCAAACCTTTTCTTGTCTTTAGGATCCATTGCAGCTCTACCCTTTTGCTTTTCTATCTCTCATCCCTGTCAGCATCATTGCCACATTTACCAAATTTTTGTTCGTCTTTCCTCTTCCAATACTCTAGCCTGGTTATAAATACCTTTCCTGTTACCTAAAGTCCTCTAGATACTATAAGTAGCTGTGACTTTTAAGCCATTTTTTTTTCAAATTCTTAGTTTTAAGAACAACCCTATTGAACTCATAGGGATTACTTTGATTTTAGAAATTTTTGTAATGATTTTTGAGAATCACTAGTCTCTTAGTTTGCTTTTCACTGTAAAGTCATACAATGGATGATATACCAAATATATCATGCTCTTCAAATCTTTAAAGAGAAGGTTATCATGCTTCTGAGGAAAAAAATCCAAGAGCAGTCTTAAGTATCTTGGTAGTGTTCATTTAAAAGGCAATAAAATTTATCCTAAGCTCGCAGTAATTATTTATTACTTTTGTTTTCCCATTTTATGTTATTTTTCTTCATTTTTTGTTCAAATGTTTGGTGCTTTGTACTTTTCCTTCGATTGTTATCTTTTCAGATATCATCTTATGATGCATAATAAACACCCTACAGAGATCACTTAGAAACACAACATAATCATTAATACAATTAGTCAGATGGATTGAAAAGTAGAATATCTTTTCATTTATTCTCTGTATTCAAACAGATAGCAAGCATCATTATGAAGATCATGATGATGATAAATGAAGATTAAGGTGTTTTTTCTAGCTATCTTATTTTGATTGAAAGGTAGCAACCTATGCTTAATAGCTAGATTTATGCAAACATAGAGATATCAATGTGGGCAAAAAAAAAAGGAAACCGGAAATATGGTAATGTACTCAGGAAAAAGAAAAGCAAGAAAATTAAAACTCAAACAATCAATCTACACTGAAAATTCTGCCCCAGGCAATGACTGTGTTCACAGACTGTAAACCTATAGTTTTCTTTCAAAACAACCCCATATAGTGTACGGATAAGTACTTTGAAATGAAAAAGCAGTGTTTTTCCCAGAATCTTTGAAGAGATGAGAGTGACTCTAGAACAACTCTGAGAAAAAATAAGAAATTAGATTAAGATGCGTTCACTAAAATAAATCATGCTATTTCAAGATGCAAATAACTAGTCAGGTATTACTGACTACTAACTCTGTGTGGTATAACTATATAGAGAGTAGTACCCGTTGGATAGTTAGTAGATCTGATAAAAGTCATGATGCCTTGTCATCTGTCAAATTTTAAGAGAAAAAACTCCAATGTATAACCCAAGACAAAACCCCAAGACAACAGCATAATAAAATAACATTAAAAAATAAATTAAATCAATAGAAAACAGGTTTCAGACCATAAAATTATAAGACAATGTATAAGAGTATAATTATAAAAAGAGGAGGGAAATAAACAAAAACTTGAAAGAAATACACTGAGTGTATCAGAGTTAATCACCTCTTGTGGGTTAACACAGCTGGCAGCCACGCACCATGCAGCTGTCTGCTTACCACCACATCACCCCATGGAGATGAGGAGGAGAGCCAGAAGGGCAAAAATGAGAAAACTCACAGGTTGAGATAGAGACAAAGTAGTAAAACAAGGTGTAAGCACTGCTCAGCAGTAACTAAAACATCCCTGTATTATCAACACAGTTTTCAGCACAAATACAAACCAGAGTCCCATAGACTGGTTTGGGCTGGGACAGAGTTAATTTTCTTCATAGTAGTTATCATCTCATAACAGTCACATAAATACAAGAAGGAGTATTTACTGTTTTCAAAAAAAATAGAGCATGTTCATTTAAAATAGAGAGGGAAAAAGTAGTATTTATCAAGGCTGCTATTGGAAGAGAGGTAAAAGTAGAGCCACTCCTGTAAGAGATGATCAAACTCCATGAATAAAAGAGATTACATAGAAGGGTAGTTAACTAATGAAACTTTATTATGTTTTCAACATCGACATTTGTACAGAAACACAAAGTACCAAATGCTGGGACCAGATGGTATCCTCACCCAGTCCAGCACAGCTCCTGGTGGATTTATCAGAACTCCAACAATTAATGCTCCATTCCAGGGCAGTGCTAAGTATCACATTTTGAACTACTAGCTTGTCTCATGTTCAGGCAAGATGAGGAACCTACTTACACTGTTCATTTCAGAGCATAATTACAGCAACCCATTTAGGCAGAGATACTTCTTGGGAGATGTAAACATAAAACAAGAGGTAACAAGGTTCAGATTCTGATTGACAAGTTAGTTATAAAAATCAAATCCGTAAAGAGAAACCTCTGGAGTAGCATGGATGGATTATCATAATGTTTTTGACACAGGCCTCTGTTTGGAAATCTTGAAAATTCTGAGACTGTAAACTGTTGTGAATAAAACAGCAATTTTTAGACTTTTATTAATCATCACCAACGACTGATATTTAGCTATTCTTGGTAACAGCTGGAGATCCTTTCATAAAACTTTCCTGTTTATTCTTCAGTATTTGCATTTTGACTACATGGGTAAGGCCTAAAATACTTGCAAAGTGAGATTAAGAAGACTGGACCAAGATGTAAGAAGCAATGGTCTGAGGAAATAACAAATCATGATTTAAAAATATATAGTTGGTGTGTTCTTGGTAAGACTAACAACAATGGATTTAAATCCCCGAGGCAAAAGGTCTCAACTACATAACACTAAACCCATTAGAGAAATTGAGATTGTGAAAAAGACATGAAGCAAGATAAAAATAAAAAAGGATGGTAAGCAGAATGTGATGTTATAAGGTATATCATTAGTAACTGTTCAGTGTTGGTGAAGAACGGACACCAAAAAAGTCATAGAACCGTGGAACAGTTTGGGTTGGAAGGGAAGTTTAAATGTCGTCTACCCCAACCTCCCCTGCAATGAGCACCAACGTCTTCAACCAGATCAATTTTCTGAGGCCCCATCCAACCTGACCTTGAATGTTTCCAGGAATGGGGCATCTACCACCTCTCTGGACAACCCAGACAGCTAGAAAAATTGTGTCCTTTGTGATGAGCACCACTTATATAGGAATTGGAAAAGGTAAGAATATTGCTGGAGGACCCAAAATGATTAAATGAATTTCATATTGGATTTCCACAGGCTGTTGGAAGCCAGAAGATCAGGTACTGTATTGATTCAAGAATCTTCACATTCAAAAAGCAAATTCACAAAGAATATGAACAAGAAAACCTTTTTCTTTGGACAAATACCACTCAGAGAAAAAAGAAAAATTCCTCCACAAATAATAATGACAGAAAAAAAAGCTGTTAAATACCACTTTGTCACATCTAAGTGCCCTGTGGTCTAAAAACTTCTGGTCTTATTTAGTTGGCATTTTTCTTAATCATACAGTCTCCAAAACTCTTGATTTTAAATATTTAAGCCACCTATCACACATATACAATGTACTGACCTGTAAGGATACAACTGACACCAACCATCGTGAAACTTTATTAATTCATAGCCAAAGGAAATAAATTAATCAAACAAACAAAACAGCGACCCCACCCACCCCCCTCCAAACATGCATATACAGTAACTATTCATAGAAAATATTACTGTTACTCTGTGTAAAAAAGCTTTTAAATCCTACCAGTGATATAACTTCTTCAAAACATTGCCAAGCGTGGCTTTCTCCTCTTGCTAAGTAGAGATGGTAGCACAGAAACAACAGTCCTAATCTCAGCACGAGCAATTTCACTGCATTGACTTCAGACATGGAAAATACTGAGGCTGAAAAGAAAAAGTATGCTGGTGAGTATTCCTACAAGGAGTAACTAGTTGTCCTTTTCAGAAAAGAAAGACTTAAATTCTTGTTCTACATTCACTGCTTGACTTAATACCTTAATTGAACCAACCCAGAAAAATAAACAAACTTTTCAGACAAGGATGTGTGCAGAACAATAATTTAGTAACGCCTTTATCAGTACAAACTTAGAGGGAAAAATGTAAGAAAGTCAGTGGATCAATTTTCCAATCTCTTCTGAAAGTCTGTTACTAGACAAAATGTAACATAAACAAGTGATGTTTTTCATAAACAAAACAAATTTTAAGTGGAAAACATAAGGACTTATTAAAAATCCATTAAGAAGCTAAGGGATAAAATGAGGCTTCAGGAATTAAAACCATCTTTAGATAAACAGAGTCAATGAACATCAAAATAAATAACTGAAGAATAAACAAGTGAGAAAATGCTAGGAATTTTTAAATGAAGTCATTGTTCAGAAGTTAGACCTTATTTCAAAAGAAGTCCTTTTCTTGGATAGATAGGAAGAACAGTGCCTTAGCAGATGTAGACAAATCTGTATGACTCCGTACAGAACAAACTTGCTGTTAAAGGTTCCAGAATTTACCTTAATTAATAACTTTTTAAAATCTGTTTAATTAACTAAAGAAAATCAGAAATGAAAATGAAAGCAAGTATTCTATTGATCATTTCAACTCTGAATATAGCCTATACATATGGAAAGGCGAATACCTCAGAAGACAAAATATATAATAATAATATATAAAAAATATATTTAAAAATAATACTTAAAGGAATTATCGGGAATCTGCTCCTGTTTTTCTTTGCAATGAAATAATATATGAAATAATTTGGAGGTTTCAGGGATAGGCCAATCTTTCCCTCTTTTAGTATAGAAGCTGTGAAAAAGATTAGTGAAGATTAAAAAAGAAAAGCTTAAACAGAAATATAAAAGGGAACTAGATAAAGGAAGGGTGTTGGGGTAATACTTGTTTGGTTGCTTTGGTTTATCTGTGCTTTATTAACACTATTTTTTTTCCTCCAGTAATCTTTTACCACCTATGCACTTTTCATTATAGGTGAAAATTTACAATTATATATTTGTTTTAGCTAAGTACTCTAGGTCTGCCTTTCAGCAGGCACAGGAAAACAAACCCACAGATTTGTGCAGAGAAACTCTTTGCTTGGCGCTGCCTGAATGTCAGGCACCCACTAAAGCTGCTCTTTGTCAGCTGGACAGGGGAGAGAAAATAAAATAAAAGGCTTGTGGGTTGAGATTAGGACAGGGAGAGATCACTCACCAACTACCACCATGGGAAAAATGGGCTCATCTTGGGGAAATTAGTGTAACTTATTGCCAATCAAATCAGAGTAGGGTAATGAAAAATAATTGAAACACCTTCACTCCACCTCTCCCTTCTTCCCAAGCTGAGCTTCACTCCTGATTTCTCTATCACTTCCCCTCAGTGGCAGAGGAGGGTGGGAAATATGGTCTGAGGTCAGTTCATCACATGTTCTCTTCTGCTCCTTCCTTCTTAGGGAAAAGTCTCCTCAAACTCTCCCCCTGCTCCAGTGTGGTGTCCCCCTTCAGGGGACAGCTCTCCATGAACTTCTCCCGTGTGAATTCTTCCCATGGACTACAGTTCTTTACACACTGCTCCAGTGTGGGACCCCCACAGGGTCACAAGTCCTGCCCTCAAACCTGCTCCAGCATGGGCTCCTCTCTCCCTGGGTCCAGAGGTCCTGCCTTAACCCTGCTCCAGCATGAGCTTCCCACAGGGTCACGGCCTCCTTTGGGTGTCCACCTGTTCTGGCATGGGGTTCTCCAAATGCTGCAGGGGGAATCTCTTCTCCTCCCTGGACCTCCATGGGCTGCAGGGGCACAGCTGCCTCACCATGGGCTGTACCACAGCCTGCAGAGTGCTGGTGATGAATCTCCCCCTCTTTCTTCACTGACCTTGGTGTCTCCAGAGTTGTTTCTCTCTCACTCATATATTCTCACTTCTCTCTTCTCTGGCTGCAGTCATTGTTGCCATTGCGCTGGGGTTTTTTCCCCTTCTCAAATGTGTTATCCCAGAGGTGCTACCACCATCAACAATGGGCTTGACCTTGGCCGGCAGCAGGTCTTTTTTGGAGCTGGCTGGCATTGTTTATGTTGGACCTGGGGGACACTTCTGGCAGCTTCTCACAGAAGCCACCCTTGTAGCCACCACACTACTAAAATCGGGCCATTCAAATGCAATTTAGAAACATTTTGCTTTTTGTACCATATTTTCTGAACCTGTAAATTTACACTCTGTACTTATCTAAAAAGGATTGACCCTCTTTGTACTTCAAAATTGTTTTCATTGCAACACCGTAGGCATAATAACTGTTCATTTTGCTAAAGAATTCCTAATATTGATTTTGATTAAGAAAAGTAATTTCCAATGTCAATAAATTTAATAAAATGAGAATAAAAGCATCTCTACAGAGAAGGTTGCATCAACCCAGCCAAATGATCAAGAGAATTTTTCTCATGGGCACGAGCCTTATGTAAAGTGAAATATTCATGGCCTATTGATGCTTGAGCATAAGATCAATAATCTTGTAAATGACTATATACATAGTTCATAGAGTTTTTTATAGACTATTCAGATGGATCTCATAATTCAAGTAGATCTTAGATGCATGGAGTTGCATAGATTGTCCATTGTTTTCTGTTATGTAGACTCTTAAATGTCAGTACTACACTACTAATCTAGTCTAGCCTCATTTGAGCACCTGAAGCTAGACAATATTAATTCAACACATATTCAGTCTCTGTTGATACATCCTTATTCATGACCACAGTTTTTTAAGTACAGCAGCAAAAACAATATTAGACTTCTTTCGCTGTCATCTTATTATCTTATTGCAGTAAACTCCAGGTCTGGAGTGTAAGAAATAATAACAGTAGTATATTTATAATATAAATTGCACGCAATGCTCTATGCACGCAAAACAAACTTGCATGATAGAATACAGCATAAAAGAAAGAACTTATACATCTTTTTTCTGATACGATGGTCATTCAATATTTTAATTCCCTTCCTTCCTAAAGCTCCAATTAAGATAACTAAAATCAAGTGGTAACATCTTATTTTGAAAAATAGATGCTGTTTCACCTTATGGTTGTGTCAAGAGAAATGCCCCTGCAGATTTCAACAAATGAGAGACACCCTTGACAGTGTTATTTGCAGCCAAAACAAATGTGAGCTTCTAAGACAGACTTTTCAAGGAAAAAGAAATCTGATGCAATAAATGTCTACATGTTTACAGCTAACAGAAAGCAGGGCGTAGAAAGGTAAATCACCCCATTGCAGATTGCAAGTATTCTTTTATATTCTTATTATGCTAAAATAAGTACTGACAATAGTGTGACTTAAAATATCTCCAATGACAACAAGCAAGTATAATCTAAGAAAATTTATTATGTTATCAACATTATTAAAAACTATTTGCTGCTACTTTGATAAACATATTAGTCTGTATGTGTTTTAAGCCAAAGAACTTGAAAACTAGAATCAGCAATGACAGTTGTCCTCTCACATTATCCTCTGCTTCTCAGAAAAATAATCATCATTTGCAAATAAATATAAGAAGGAAGTATTTATATCTTAATTGGCTCTCACTAAAATATGAGAAACTCATATTTTATAGAAAATGACAAATGCTTTAAATGTACTTTCTGTCTAAATAAGGGTGAAAATTAAAAATGTCAGATTTTTTCCATTACAGAGAGAATAGTTATGAATATATGTTCAATAGCAATTAAGAATTAATTCAAAACCAGAAAAAAGCCCTAAATGCTTCTAGCTTTCAACACTCCGTTACAAAATGAGATTTAAATTTCATTGTAATCCAGATGTTCCCAATGTTTGTTTTCAATGGAATCTTTTCCACAGATAAGCTAAATCCTCTAGTTCTGCTGATCTATGACAACACTATGGAGTGATGATGACTTAATCCATTGTTGTCAATAAACACTAAGATGTATTTTAATATGAATAACACAGTGACAGAATCAGCCAATATGAAGTGAAGATTATAATGCAATCATTCATGAAATATGAAAGACTATCTAGTATGAGGAAAGGAGCTAAACTTAATCTGACATAAATAATGAATATTTTTATTTTGTAAAGAGTATTGATATAAGCTTATTTCTATTTTGCAACCAAAAAGCAAGCTATTTAACATCTTAGTTTTATCACTTCAAAAAATATTATTTTCTTATCAAGCTGAAATTATAGCAAGCCATTAAAGGGTAACCTAATTTTTGTTGTAATTATTAAGCACAACCTTTTTCACACAAGAAGTTATTTTCTATTACTTACAGTTTTTTATCTTTTATCTATTCCCATATAATTGCCTTCTTTTAATTGCTCCTTTTGATAGTCTCTGTCTTTCAAATTCATGCATAAGTTTATGCTTACCTATGTCTTAGGAATTGTCAGAACATGAAGTTCTGGTATAAACACAGTTGCACTGATATAAAGAAAACACTCTTTTGGTGAGTTTCCTCTTAACAAACTTTAGCCAAATAAATAGGCATCTGACCTAAGGCTCCATTAAGAGAGAAATGAGCTTCTACAGAGTTATTCATGTTGCTGATTTCAGAAATTCATTTTAGAACAGGATGAATCACTTTATATAGAGTTGTCTATTTTTCTCTTAAGAGTAGAAGTCTTATACTACTGTACAGTACCACCTATTTAAATATAGAAGAGCTCAAATTATGTGATTTATAACAAATCACCTGCAATTACTCTATAAGCAAAATTACTCCGAGGATTTATTCCTGTTCAGACCAAGAAAAAGCACCATTGCAGTCTTATCTGTACAATCTTGTCTTTCTCAAGCCTCTTCTGGATAGCAGACAGAGGGAAATGTGAGTCCTTTCTAAAGACAGCCTCTCTCAGTGGGAATGGTGACCTGTCTTAGAGTAGCAAAAATTTCTCAGTGAGCAGGTAGAATCTGCAACTTCTCTCCTGCCAGCCATAGGCCTCCTTCTGCTCCAGTCAGCTCAGCACCATGTGCTCAATATCCAAAAACAAGCTTGTAAGCCAGTTGCCTTTTTTACTTGATTGCTAATCCCTCCCACAAACTACATCATTTGTCATGTGTTTAGGGCCCAGCTGCACTCAGTTCTTTAAAAGGTAATCTGTAATAGCAGTTGTGTGCCTAAGGACCAGGTGTCTATTTGTTCTTGTCCCGAGCACATTCAGTGAATTAATTTAGAAAATCTGTGCAGGTTCTTTATCTTTTTTTTGAGCATAAACCTTATGTGAGCAACTATGTGATAAATAGAAAATCAAGATATAACGTTAATAAAACTGTGGCAAATGGGGAAAAGTGAAATGGAGGCTGGCCATTATCTCAGAGGGATTGAAGGTGGTAAGTAGGGTGAACCTGGGAGGAGAAAATAGTAAATTATATGATTGAGATTATAAAGTGTTCTTGTTGAGCAGCCCTGCACAAATTCAGTGGAGTTCTGTTTACAGCAGAACAAAAAATATGAAATTTCTTTGACATTTGCATCCGATTTCACCCTTTGGCTCAGGCACCCGGGTTGCTCTCCCTAATGCTGGCAAGGGAATGCTAAGAGAGGGTGCATGAGATAGCTTGGCCACTTGATGTCCTAACAACTGACACATACACAAACAGCAGGCATAAATTTCATTTCCTAAAGAAATTGGGCTGAGGTGCTGCTCTGGCACCTCACTGTTCTTTTAGCAGCAGTTGTTTTTTTGTTTTACATTATCATACAACAATTTATGTGTTGTTAATTCGCATTTTCATTGGTCTGAGGTAAAAGACAGATGCCAACTGAGTTCCTGTGCCAAAATATTCCCCTAAGGCTTTGGTCTTCACTGTCTTTCCAGCAGCCAGGTATGCTGCGCAGAGTAAATGTTAATTGCTAATATTTTTATATGATGCAGCTTTATATTAAAATTAGAATAATATGGAATGATCAAAATGTAAACTGTTTTTACACTCAATGGCAATGCTTTTCATAATTGCCGTTCAGTCTTAACTGTGCTGTAGTCATTACCAAAGCCCAGTTGAGGATAATTGGCACAGTGAGTTATGTTATGTCTTTCAAAGTTTGTGGTAAAGGGTTTCTTCCAGAATAAATGAGCATGCCCTTAGCACATTCTCACATTCCGATAATTTCTGCCTGTCAGAATGGTGGACTTGGAGTGCAATTAAAATAGTGACATACAAATGTAATTAGGTGTGTGTTACACACAAAGGTTGAATGGTGACAAAGTTCATTGTACAGTCAGTGAAAATTCTCTTGAGCTCCTGGTATGTCAATGCTAAATCTGACAGTCAACCAGTTCAGTCAGCTGCAGTTTCCTTTGTCCTTGTTTATGTCTGATGTTTTATTGTCCATGACTTCCTCAGGTAATTTTCATCTATAAATGGATGCTGTGTCTAATGTTTTTCCCACTTTTTTAGGGAATACCAAGTGTATTTCAAAGCACGAAGGGAGAACAGTGCACGTGAGCTACATGCTTTGGATGGCAGATGATTTATGACTCTTGACAAGGCAATTTACAGATTTTCTATTTCTGCGTTCAAAGTATGGTTTGTGTCTAACTCCTTGTGAGGAACTCCTATTACTATTAATTACCACATGAAAAAAAGTCATAGTTGCTGTGACATAAAATATGGAAGATTATTTTGAAAAGTACACACTTAATCATGTATCATAGTTGAATGAATTCAGAATCTGTGTAAAGGAAATTTGATAATTATTTGCCCCAGCTTCTGGTGTATGAACCAAAGCAAAATCCTATTTCTCAGATAAGTAAAAATAAGGGGGACAATAAAGGGGAAAAAATAAAACATCCACAGCAAGTTAGTTAACTAAATATATCTTGGCAGTTTCAGTCATTTAAAGCCAACTTTGGCAGATTACAGGCTTGGATTTACTGCATTTCTATTCTAATAATAATGCAACATAATGTTAGAGGATTGCTTCACTGGACTATTTACTACTGAAAAGAAAATTGCTTTTATAATTATACAGACCCAATAAAATTTACAGAAATATTGAGGACCATAAAAAAGTCATCAACAAATTATAAAGTTTGAATTCTCCGTTACATGTGTACAACACTTTCATTACTGTTAAAAGGATTTAGGAACCTACACTGAAGGATAAGCATAGCTGGTTGGATTTTTCACTGTAATTTGTATTGTAGTTTTTCCTGATAAGGATTTTCTACTGTAAATTTGTATTTATTATAATTTGTCATTTTTAATGGTTATAAAAACAAAATAGCTATCAAGTTTGTGATAGAACATGTGTGAAGGGATACCAAAAACTTAATTTCTCTCTTCTTTTATCTGCTCCATATGTAAAAACCAGTATTCTAACCGTGTAACATATTGTCTAATTCAAAGGAAGCTGTTTCTGCACTACATATATATATATATTTATATATATATTTAACCTTAAACTTTCTTAATGCTTGCTTTGCCTTCTGGAACTCATCTGGTTATTAGGTCATTAGAAAATACGCTATCTTCTCAGCCAAGGAATCTATTTTTCTATTACAACAAAAATTATTAACCTAACTGTTATAAATATTAAATGTACATCTATTATCCAAGACATATTGTCCATACTACTTAATAACTTCTTAAATAATGACTTTGGTTTTGCTTCTAATAATTTGGAAAGTAGGGTTGTTTTTTTTTCAGGATCTTAAGTATCAGTTTAGAAAGCTCTGCTGTTGTGAAAATAGAAAACTTGGTCTTGATATAATTTGCATCAGCGAGACCTATTTTATGGCAGCACTGGCTATGTTATGTCTTCTGCTAGGAAGGGAAAATGTAAGCAAAGAACTGTTTTAAGCAGGTAATTTGCAGACAAGGAAACGCTAAATCTTCCTTTCTGCCTGAAGCTGGAATAGTAATGATATGTAATTTTGAAGAAGATTATTGATTAGTGACAAAAGAATATTTACTGGTTGTGCCATTTGTTGTATCCATGCAAAGAAAGGGGATTAGGTGCCACATTTGTCTGTGATGCAAAGGGATTACTGTGCTCTGTAGATCTGCTAAGTATAGAAAAGGCCACTTCTTGAGAGACATCTGTTAGTTTGGATGTTACTCAGCTTCTGTTTCCCACCAAGATCATTGCAAATGAGAGAATGGGTAAGTCATTGGCAGGAAGTACTCTGCCTGAGTTATTCTTACTCTGTTGAGCATATGGCTGCATTATCTGTCACAACTTAGACCCATGTCACTTTATTTTGTTGAAATAAATGAAATGCTTCTTGATTTCTAAATGCTCTTGGGATACAGATAATTCTCATGGATAAATTTGATCATGAGGGCTTTGCTTCATGAGCTTCACAAGAATATTTTGTTTCTCTTAGGGCCATGATTTCAAATTAAAACAAGTATAAGAGATTTTAAAAGAATGTGTTATGCTTAATGCCATTAATTCTATTTTTTCCTAACAAATGTCTCTAATTAACCTAGAGCTGCCCCTTGAGACAAAAAATTTTTAAAACTCCATTCAAGCACTTTTTCCCTGCTCTCCCAATTCTTGCCTAATTTTTCGTGTGTCCATGGCTTTCTAAAATAAGAAATTAACTGCATTTTTTTTTCCCCCAAGCATCAAGGTAATTCATTCCAGGAGTAGTTCTGTAAAGAGTGATCTGAAGAATAATTGAGCACACAAAGTGTGACATTTTAAAGGATATTAGAAGACATTCATCGCTTTGAAGACCTTACTGAGTGGTATACAGCAGTGAAGAGCTGAAGAGATGATTAAGTCAATTAATAGTCACAGAGAATTACAAAATATTTGAAATATGTCGCCCTGACATGACCATATGTACTCTTGTATTGATACAGCATCATGGTGAAAACATTGCAAGGCATTATCAAGGCACCCTGTTGTGATTACTTTGTGGTTTTCCATAACTATTTGACACTACTTTTATCTTCCTTCTCTTTCCTCTTACTCATGACTTCTTAGAGGAGTCAAAGTATCTCACACTGTATCTCTTTCTCTCTTTTTTTAACTCATTTTTTACTATGTTTTTTGTTGTTTGTTTTCTTTTTGGGTTGATTTTTTTTTCTGGTACGGATGATTTTCAGTGACCTGGTTTTATTTGTTCATCATTTTATGACTTTACTAAGGCAATGGCAGAGATCTTACTCTCTGGGTATTTTCTGGTCATAAAAGAAGAAAAGCTTTATAAACTCTTACTGACTATTCAAGAATTATAGTCAGGGATCAAAAAATATACAAGCCCCTTTATTCCAGAAGGATACAGCTAACTCAGCCCTTTGTGAGCCCTGATAATATAATTATCATTTAAAGAAGTATGCTGACTTTTTAAAAAGGCAAATTTCAAGCCTTCAGTATCTCAAATTTCAGCCTTAATGCAAGATGTGAGAGGTACAGATTCAACAGAGCATATGGCTTTAAAGTTGTTATTACAGATTTAGAGCATAGAGCCATTTCCAGTCCTGTGAAATTACTTCCCATGAAATATAATCTTCAATTTGCATTTTATTCTGGTTTCCTCCATTATTTTATTCTCCATTTATATTTTAACTCCCGCAGCACTCACTACTGGATAATGCCAGATGATGAGTCAGAGTTATGAAGGCAGCACAGACACTATGATAACTAAGTTTCATTTTCTAGTCTCTGAAGAGGCAGCCACCAGCTTTGTTGCAAAGAAAAATGACTCATATTGCACATAAGATATGTGGATATTCAGAGTGAGTTTTATATGATGTTCAGTATGAAATTAAAAAGAAATATAATGATTTTATCTCACAGAAATTATAACAGTAGCTAAGGATAAGTTTGGGAGATTTATGGTTGATGAATACGCAAATAAAAACAAGGATGGAAAAACTTTACTTGCACTGTTCCTCTCTGTCTTTTCACGTGGTAGCCCAAAATAGTCCAAACACAAAGACAGGAGAAAGTTTATGGAATATATGGGCTCTGAGTACCCTGGATGTGTTACTGCCACATAGACATGAGTGCTGTTAAAAGGTCAAGAGTAAACAATGTTCATTTTGAGATAGGAAGACTGTGGTTTGGATTCTAGGAGATTAGATGCTGCAAATGAAACCTTAGCTGTAGTAAAACAGGTTACTTATCTGATCAAAAATGGTGAGTATAGGAGGATTGTAGAAAAGCTGCAGAATTCTGTGTGTAAAACATCTGATGTAAAACAGAGCTGACTTCTAGAACTTAGCTGGTCATCTATGGCTCCCTTTACTGTAAGTGGAGATGAATCAGAATAACATATTCATCTCATTAAAAGCAAATAGCTACAATAGATTAGATTAATCACACCAAAAAAAGCATTAATTTCTCTTTTTCAACAAAAACAGCCTCTCTGATTAGCTCTGGATGTATACATCGCAGATGTTTATTCTTAAGCTAGATGCATCTTCTCTTCAGTGCACAATTCTTCCATGAATGTTTGAAAGATTTCTGATTTTTTTATACCTATAGCAACTTACAAAATTGAAACTCAGAAGATTGCAACCTTTACATCCATACAATTTTTCCTACACAATGCAAGAAATAATCAGAGGTAAATAAAAAGTGGGACAAATATTTCACAGGTATGTTGCACCAACAATCCACAAAACGCTTCTGAATCTTATAGACAAGCCAGTTAATTAACAAAGTATTATTAATAATGGCAATGGTAGTATAAAAAACTGCCTTCAGTTAAAGTAAGAAAATCTGATTAAATTTTGCCTTTTTTTAATCATTTGCTGAGAAGCAGAAAATGATAAAATCTATCACCTGGATTCTTCTCCTCTGTTCTTCTCTGACATGCTGTCACTCCTTATCTGTTTGCTTAGTGTTTCTGTAATAACAGAGGAAGAGAGACAGCAGTCCACAGGAAACCCAGAGAGGGGTAGTGAAAATTATAAAGAACTGGGGGTTTTTTTGGCTAAGTGGGAGAATATATCATAGCCTTACCTTCTGGTAACATATTTAGACAATCTATTACAATATAATGTTAGGCACAAAACATGGCCACTAATGAATTATACTGATATCAGTCAATCAATCTGAACAATATTGTCTTCAAGGGTTGATGCTTTTAAGTTTGAATATTCTCACAAGGGTTATTTGTTCACACAGTTTCTAAAACTGAGCCTGCGTATTTTAATTTAAGTTCTGAAAAATCCAGTTGACAAATTTTACATGTTTTAGACAGAGTATGAAGGCTTGGAAGCCATTTCAAGCCAAAAGAAACAGAGAGAAAGACCTAAGCTGTTGTGTGTGTGTGTGTTAAAGGAAGGAAATATAAGTATTTTGTTATCTTTCTATTTTGAAGAAACAGTGCAGCAAAGAATGCTCATAAATTAGCTTCCTAACATTTTTGAATTTAAAAGTGATTAATTGTGTTTCAAATCACACTTATGAAGTTTTTTCTGTATTACATCTTTGCTTACTAAGAAAAAGAATAATATTAACATGTTTTGAAAAGTCTTGATACTCACAATTGTCCAGATGTTTAATTGTATAAGCATGAAAATGGATTTTTTTTAACAGAAATCTGACTTTTGATTTAGCAAAGAGTTAAACTAAGAAGCATAATGAGGGATGGTAAAGAATTGTTCTTGATATATGAGAAGAGAATAATAATGAATGTTAAATAAAAATTTTCCATTACCTAATTAGTATAGTAGAAGTTATGCCTTGCAATTAATTCATGGTTTGCTCTCTTTACCCAGAAAGGCAGCAATCATTGAGAAGTCTCTTGAAGTCTCTATTTCCGCAGATGTTGATAACTGACATAGTTGAAATTTCCCCATATGCAAGACTGAGCAAGTGAACCCTCTGGCCTGGCAGGGGTTTATGGTCTTTACTATTTTCCATGGCTTAGCTGAGTCTACCTCTCCTTACAGGCAAGCTGTGACTGGTTTGCTTTTTGCTGCAGAGAATCATCTGAAATGAATTTTAGGTATCTTCTAATTTGTTTTGTCTTCCAAATCCTTTCCTTTCCCCAGCATGCTTCTTTCATAGCTGGAGATAAAAAGAAGCTAACAACCATGGTACCCACATTTTTGCAATAGTTCTGTAGACTTCAATTCACCTCTCATCACATCTAGAGTAGAAATGAAAGAACATAGAGTCTCAATAATATTCATTTTTGCAGAGTCATTACGAGTGGCGCAGAAGTAAAAGAACTCTGTACTTTACATGAGAAAAATGTAAAAGGGTTGCTTTTCCTAATAAGCTGTTTCATTCTTTCATTCTGTCATGGGCTTGCTTGCTCAACAAAGCAAGAAGAGACAATGCAAAGCCCACAGATTAGTTCAGTAAGTCAGATAATACAGTGAGTTATTAAACTGTGTAATATTAAACATTGATAATTTCTAAGAGTAACTGGCTCCTTAGGATTTGATAATGTTCTGGCTCAAATAGGAGTTTAAAGCTGACCCCAACTTTGGGGTCCCTTGGTTTTAAGAGTTTGACAGAGCAGCCAAAGATCTGTCTCCCTCTCATTCTTTCTTACTGTACAGTGCAGTTAACACTTCACTGAAAATTCCTCAGATCAAAACACTTTTTTTAAGCATAGCTCACTGATAGAAGTGAGAGCTGGAAACAGATAAAGTGGAAAATAGTAAGTGAGAATATGAGCATTACTCTAATTCTCAGGGATGGCAGCAGCACTAGAGGTAGTCCAGGTGAGAGGTCTGTCTCATTGTTTTGAAAATGGTGCTACTGCCATGCAAGATAAGCAAAAAACAGCTGGATTTTGTTGTCACTCAGTTTTCTGTTTTAACAATTCTTATTCAGGAGAACTAGGTGTGTGTAATGCACTAGTGTTACATGAATACTGGTAATCCAACTAGGAGGCAATCCTAAAACCTCAAACTATAATACTTTCAAAAAGTAAAAGAAATTATAGGGAAAAAAAATGTTGTGCAAAATCAAAAAAAAGAAAATAAGAGAAAGCTTTCTAACAGATCTGAATCTGCTGGGTCAATATATTATTTTGAAAGATATATTTGCGATTCCATTGTAATTCCTAATTTGAGATCACGTTGTAAAAGGACGTAAAGAAGTCAAATAAGGAAAAAGATTATTAGAAGGTCCTAATAAAGATTTTTCTTAAAAGTATTGTAGGCTGAAGAACAGAATAAGAGCAGATTGGAAGTACTATCTGAGAAACTAGATGATATTGTGGTAGAATGAGATACAAGAAGAAAAATCTGCATACATACACAACTTGAGAAAACCAGCCTGTTCTTTCCCTTTGACTTTTTTCCTGTTATTCAATTGGAAATGATCAGAGGGGCTTTTTTTTCTTCTTCTGTTGTATAGCTTTGAGGGACAAATTATTTTTTACTTGAACAGACAGATGTAGCTTTCACAGAGTGTAGGTTCTTTAATTGAAAAAAGCCATGAAACAAATTTCAGTGAAAGGAGCTTTCGTGTCATCACCGCATGATTGATACTCCTCTGAAGACACCGAAGAATGGGAATATTAATTTAAGTTTAAAAAAAGAAAAGTCAAGTTGCTAATGAAACTACAGAACACAAGTTGATTTATTTTCTTTTTTTTTCTTTTTCTTTTATCATTAAGGCAAAGACTGGTACTGCAAAACCAATTTACAGATCAAGAATATGCTGTTGATTAGAGAAGCTGGTTTCTTTAAAACCTTAAATAAAATCTTGATATTTCAATGTCCCTTAGAGTTGTGTCAAAATCATAAGTTATTGTTCAGACAATGGAAAATATCAAGAAAGATATTTCTGGGAGTACTGAGTTATACAGCTGTGACAATAAGCAGTTTTATGACTTTGGTGTTTTGTGATGTCGAAAACATCTCTTCTCCAGAATGGGCTCCTCTCTCTACAGGTCTGCAGGTCCTTTCCAGGCCCCTGACCCAACATGAGTTTCCCATGGCTTCACAGCCCTCTTTTGGGCATCCACCTGCTCTGGTGCGAGTCTGCTTCATGTTACGGGTGCATCTGAGCAGCCCTGTGGTCCTCCATGGGCTTCAGGGACACAGCTTCTTCACCACGATCCTCACCACAGGCTACAGAGGAATCTCAGATCCTCCCCTTCGTTGGTATCTGTAGACTTGTTCCTCTCACATGTTCTCACTCCACTCTTCTCTGACCACAATTACACCTGCACAATAACTTTTTATTTTTCCTTCTTAAATATGTTATCACTGAGGCTTTACCACCATTTCTAACTGACCCAGCCTTGACCAGAGGCACATCCATCTTTGGAGCCACCAGGAACTGGCTCTACTGGACATGTGGGAAGATTCTGGCACCTCGTCACAGAAGCCACCCCTGTAACACCCCGGCTATCCAAACCCGGCCATGGAAACCCAATACAGAAAACTTCTCTGGCTGGGATGCTAAGGATCCTAGAAGTTATAAAGTATCTGGGTCTACACCTGGAAAAGTAGACTCAGACCATAGCCCGTAGCTTTGTCTGCTGAACAGCAGGGTACTTGGAGTTGGAAATGCAAGTTTGGGAGAGGTTCTCAACTCTCCACCAGGCAAGCTGAGAGGAAGCCAAGAGCCTTGAAGCCTTGGCTAGACAGAGCAACCTGGCAGCCAGGACTCACAGCTCAACAGCTTGCCGTGTGGACTACTGAAGAGTTGGTAGCCTGGAAGTCCACCAACAGCCTTCATAAAAGGCAGTTGGGTGAACTAGCATTGCAGATTGCTGTTGGAAACCTGCCTCCTTTCTGTCATAACTTTGTGAAAACTGAACTGTCTCCTGCAAACACTTTAGTTTTGATGAATTTGCGGTCTCTGCTCCATCTAACAATTTCCAAAACACTGATTCTGGAGTCTATCATTTGGGAAGTAAAGCTCTTCAGTAGGAAAACAAATGTTCTCAGGAAACACATAGAGTTTTGTACAACTGGCAAACAAAAATCCACACTAAACTAATTGAGATATTCTTTCATGCATGACGAATGAAAGCTTCTTTGCCGGGCGTCTTTTTAACATTTTTAGTTTGTTGGGTTGATCAGCTACAGTTTTGAAATGGAGAATACTGTTTCTTGCTTGTGCACTTTTTCATCAGGTATTTGTCTGTTCTCAACATTATTTTGGAAAGGGTTGCCACTACTGGAATTACATTAGTGAAGTAACTCAGCTACTGAATCCATCATTAAAATATTGATATTTCTATAGATTAAAAGCTCCATCTAATACTGAAAAGAGAAAGTTGAAGTACATTAATATGCATTTTTTCTCTTTTTAATAGTCTACATAAATATGGGGTTTATTTAATCTATATTGATTTTTTTTTAATCCAATGTTACTATAACTTGAAAGACCAGGTATAAAGAAAGGAAGCTGTCTAGTAAAGTCCTGATTTTTGAATTTCCATATTTTTAGGATAATTTTTTCCACAAAAGAAATGTCATTTTCTTGTTGCCCTTTATTAAATAAATCTTTCTATCTAAGATGAGAACAACATAATGTGGTAGAGAACTTTGAACAACTGTTATTCCCCCTTTAAACACAGAATGACACTGAGATTTTGTGGGGGTTTTATCTCTGGTCTCTGTAAACACTCTTTAAAAGATGTATTTTATATCAGTAAAGCAGATTCCAGATAGTTCAGAAGAGTATAAATGAATGTAGATACCACAATGGAAGTATTTCAGCAAAGGTTCAGCAGTTCTCGAGAGTATCCTTCACACAAATGTAATGTCAGCGCACTAGAAATTTCTGGATATTCTGAATTTCAAAAGGGCTGTGTGTTATTCATTTATTATGGCTGGGAATTTCAAAGGGACAAAGGAACTGAATTCAAAGCCAATAAGAATTGTTGTTTTGGGGTTTTTTTTAATATATCCTCTCTCACTGTATTCCATTTTTTTCCTAGAAGTCATCATTTCTGTGAGAACTTGTTTTGTTGGAGCTTTGGGGTTTATTTCGTTTTAGTTTGATTTTTTAAAATTCTGTCATTTGATCTAATTTGGATTTCACTATGTTTTGTTTGCCATAACACTGATGTGAGCCTAAATTTTATAGGTACTGTGCAGTAGTACCTAATTATATCAGGTGCCCAACAACAGAGATAACAGATCTCTGAAAAAAAGACACCAACAAAGGCACAGTTTCATTTGTGTTATTTCAGTGAGAATGTATTAGTTTTAGCAAACACCGTGAAATCACCGGAAATGTTATCATTTATAGCAATTTCAGGGCTGCACTGATCTTCTTCAGTGCAGAAAACCACAGTACACTCACATAACTTTTAGTTGCCTAAACTTATTGAAATCAATACTATGCTCATTTTTTTTTCAGAGAGTGGCTATGCATCACGTTTACCTTTCAACCAGTGTAGACTGTCGATTTCAAGAAGGCAGTCAAATCACCTGGCTATTCCGAGTATCTAGACCTTTCTTTCATGGTTCAAAGCACCATTCCCTGAGAATGTAACACTTTGGATTAAACTCTGAAAAGATCATAAGTGCTGTGCAAACATGCTGCGGAAATTGAGGCATCAGTTTGATATATGAGTACTTGAATGTTAGCTTCTTGTGTGTCCTGCTATAAGGAGAAGAAAAATGAAAGAGGAACAAAGGGAAAAGAGGAAAAGGTGTGTAATCAGATATATTGACCTTGTTTCATGGGAAACAGAGAGGGAATTGGGCTGTTAAACTCATGTATAATGTAAGAAACTAAAAGTTTCAACAGGATTTCTGTAATAAATGATATATTCTGATCAGACAATCTCCTCTTCCGTTTCTGATTTTTGAACAGTGAGAAATTGTCTGTGCAGACAAAAAATATTAATTTCTTTCTAGCTTCCATTTGAATTTGATCCAGAGAATATTTTGTGAAATATGACTAATAGGTTTTGAATGTGAAACAAGGGTACTACTTTGAAACATCAAAATAGAGATAAAAATAATTGTGCTATAGGTAGCAATATTGGGAATCCCAATTTCAGGGCCAGAATAGCAGACAAAGATGTTCCTGTTGCTTTTGCCTCTTTCTACTTTCAATAAAAGATCAAGTATTTCATGGTCATTAGAGGAAATCTCCTTCCTATCTCTTATGAAATTTTCAGGGAGAATTATAAAGAAATATATTTTGCATTGACACCATCAGAGGAGTACTTCAAAAAATCTTCTTAGTTACCAAGTTCAATGTTTTATATATTTACTAATACTTATCTGACTCTTGCATTTTCCACCACTCTGGCAAGTTTTGTAACTAAGTTGCATAGATCATATTATGTAAGAGTTTCCTAAAAGCTTTTACCTGAATGTGTCACTGAGGTATTCTACAATAAAAAAAAGAATTGCATTTTTGAGTGTCATTTTTTAGTTCAAATTTTATTTTTTCTGTCTTCTCCTCCCTTCATCCTTGCTGAATCATTTCCTTCATAAATTAAGCAACTGTTCAGTTGTTTAGTAGTTAGTAGACAGCTTCACTGTCTTTTTTTTTTGTTTGTTTGGTTTGGTTTGGTTTTAGTCTAGGAAAATTCATTGCTGGTTTTAGGATTTGAATGGTGTGAACACAGTGTGAGGTAGACCTTGTGACAATTCTTCTGATCTAGACTTAATAGCCTATATAAATATATCCAAATATCCTTGAATCATTTAAACATTTTTAATAATATTTTCGTAAGATTTCTTGTTTGCCTGAGTTTCCACTGCACTCATAGTCAGACAATGAAGTCAAAGGTTTTATTTCAAGCTTCTCCTACAGACATTATATATTTTTGCTGTCCATTCTATTTCTAATTTGGCACTCTATCTGACAAAGCTAAGTCAGAGTGAGCGAATCCTTCCTTTCCTAGATGAAGAAGGATCTGTTACAAGGTTCCTAATAAGAAAGAATGCATGGCCTGACTTTCATGAAGACCTTTCTAAAGAACTTCCAAAATTATTCAAGTGCAGCTAAGGAATTCCTTAACTGTTATTGAGATATATCTCAATAACTGCAAACCTGTTTGCCAAATGTGTCATCCTATGCAACCACATCTCTCAGGTTCACACATTTCAGCCTTACAAAATTATTGAACTACGTGTACAGCTATTGACCGTTTTGAAGGCTAAAAGACATCTGTGGTACTAAAGACTTTTTCAACATGAGCAAGTTGGGTCAGCATTTCAGAAGATGCTGACACATGGTTAAATATTCAGTAATCAGCTGGATTTCTCTAAAGGGCTTAGTAACCAGTAGCTCATGGATCCAAACTGACTGCATGTTTATCACTAATCTTCTCTGAAAAGCTACTTCTTAGTATCAAGGAGCACCACTCTGTTAAAAAGCAGCTGAATTTCTAGACCACCTTTGAGTTTCATGAATGTGTTGACTTTGTTTTGATTACTATTTTTCTAGCTGATCAAGAAACACAGCATCATAATAATTTTGAAACTGTGCAGATAATGATTTTCATATGAAAATCAATGATAAATGACTGAATAGTTGTAACAAAATTTTTGGTGTAGTACCTTTCTGAGATGTGTACATATGATCTTGATTTGCTATTTTAACTTTTCTGTTTGTTTTAGTTAAGTGTAATTCAGCTACTAATTCCACCCCACCCACTCCCAACCCCCTGACATATGTAATAGGTTCTGATTCATTTTTCAGTTTTATAAAAAATTTTGAAAATCGTGTTTTATTGTATCCACTATATATTTATCTGGCTGAATGATCATTTCAATTGTGAGGCACATATTCTACTTCAGCTTTCAGGAAGAATCTTATGTTGTAAACTATGACAAGATAAATCAGGTAAATAGAGACTATGTTTCTAAGGTGAGTTCTATCCTCATCTATACCATATACTCACATGAAAAACTGAACATTATCAAGCTACAAGAAACAGAATCCTTCTTATGGATGCATTTAGTTCTAAATAGCTTTTATTAGACATTAGAATGTAATTACTAGTTTTCACTTTCTTCCTAAAAAGGCAGAGCAATAGATCAAAATATGTTCATGCTATTTACATGCAGGGAGTCAGATCAAATCTAATGAATTAACCCTTTCTAACAGTGAGAAATATGATAACAGAAAAGCTTTAACAAGTTGTGGCACTGGAAAAAAACATTGCTTATTTCAAGTAACTAATCAGAAATACAACAGAGAACATAAACCAGGAATGAGTTATTTCCAACTTCAAACTATCCTGAACTTGCTTCAGTCTTACATGTTTTTGTATTTTTTAATTTGGATTTAAAGGGGCTGAAAAAAAGAGTGCAGCAAAGGGGAAAAATCCAGGAAGAAAACCAGAAAAGATAGAGAGCTCTGCAAACAAATGTAAAAGTAGACCACATAAAGGCTTAGATAAGGAGGTTTAAAAAATCTAATAAAAAAAAAAGTCAGATCCAGTCACAACCTGGATTATTTGTATTTGTTTTATCTATGAACTATGTTTTATCTATATATAGCTTTCTCTTTCCTCTAGCTATCTGTAACATTAGCTTTAGCTTTATTGACTTCCCTAGTGGGAAATTAAATTGGTTGACAGATTTCCTTCTTTTTATTTTTTTTCTGGAAAACAAGGAAACAAACAAGTATAAGGCCTAAACAAGCTTTCATAGGAATAAAAATTATTTTGCTTCCGTAGTAGTTAAAAAATTATTTCAAGAATAAATACTCTTGACTGTTATTTGATTAAGTTACATGTGGTGTTTTCCCCTTTCAAGAACAAATTATGCATGTCACACATACTGACAGGTATATATTTTCAGGTTTATCAGCAATGTCACAGAATGCCCAAAGTCTTAAATTTTAATTTTTCTCCCGAAGTGGGAAATTACCAAACTACCTTATTCAGTGTTGAGAACAGATTAACTGATTTTATTCTCTTTCTTAGAGGAAAACCAGAATGTGCAGCCAGATCAAAATATTGTAAAACATCTGTCTAAATGGCATATTTTCTTACCCTTAAGAATTCTTCAAAGTGCTCTGATGAAAAGAATTCAATGAGGTTTTTTTTGCTTCCTCCTGTCCACCACGTGAAAGGCTCCAACCAAACATTCAGAGCTGAGTTTGGGATTAGCTGAGGGTATCTGTCCAGTTACAGGAAATATGTTATTTAATTCTTTAACTGATTTTCTTTTATTATTATCTTTAGCACAATGAAATCTTTTTTAAAAAATGAGGACTATAAAATCATATTACACAAATATGAATGATGTCCAAGGGTTTGAATTTTCTTCCTAAAATGGAAGTGAGTTACAGCTAGGAATAAAGATTTGCAGTAACAGAGTTGCTTATTTTAAAGAGTTGCTAACAATTTGATCTGTACTTCTATTACTGCTATTTGGAAAAAAAGGGTTGGATGTGTTCTCTGAACTTATTTCCAATGTTGAAACTGAATTCAGCGGGTTTGTACAAATCTGGTTCATACAGCTTTGCTTTTCTGCTTGAACTGTTAATTTTCTCCAAATAGGAAGTGCAGATGAGGACTTCAGAAAGGACAGAGAGGTAACTGAAGCGATTATTGATATATAAAGTGATGAAGCAATAAAGCAGTAAAATTAGCTACAGTCTAATGAGTGATGATAAGGACTAATGTAACGGCATGTGAAAGGAAGACGGGAGAAAAGCCTACGTGAAAAACTACACTTACCAGTAAGCAATTCATCCTTTCATTCCTTAAAATAAAAAGAATAGGACTGGGAAAAAATGTGGGTGAAATTGTGCCCAGCTATTCTAGTCACTTCCTCCCACAATCCCTTTCATAAACATACTGAGTTCTGTCTCGTAAGTGGTAAGATTTGTTCCTCCTCTCAGTCCCAACAAGCTGTTCCTGAACATCTGACTGATCATTAAGAACTTTCATCTCACTCCAGATTAAATTTTTCATCACCAGTTTGCACTTTTGTGTGATGTGATAGTCACCACATAAGAGCTGTTGTACTTTTATGGGAGGTCTGACATTTTCAACAATTAATATTTAGGGACCTTGAATTCCAGAACCCCCAGCTAAACTGGACACCAGAAACGTCACTCTTGTTTCTTTCCTTGTAGTAATATGGTTAGAATGACAAAGCAAAGTTTTGGCAAAATAATGGAAAAATGATTAAAAATGTCACACAACTGTTCAGTGATGAGAATCTAAATGTGGCAAGCCAAATTTTTCTTTCTTTATAATATGTGTTCCAATCTATTTTATATAAAGAGATGTCTGCAGATTCAGAGCTCCAATTTACACAGCCCAGAAATCCAGATCAAGAGTTTCAGCTTTAACTTCTTAGCCACAGTTTCGGTATGATCTTTTGAACTAGATATAAGTAGGTAGTAAGTAAGCAGTAATTAGATCTAACTAGAAGAAAATACTTTTCTCCAAACCCACTTTAGGGCAGCTGAATTGCATGTTGGCTTTTGGGTTATTTTTTCCCTCAATAATCTGTCAAGGTATACATTACCTAGCATTTCTCAGCCCTGTGTAAGATGTAATAGATAACAGTTGTTAGCCATACATTTAGTTTTCCTTATTAGCTACACTTATACCTAAAAATATTTCTTAGATATTAACAACTTTGATATTAACTTCTTTGATATTAACTTGGATATTAAGCAATCAGGTAGCTTCTTAGCTTCCTTAGCTGAATTAAACAAGTCACATTTTTTAGCCTCCTGTCAAGTTTCTGAGCGTCTTCCTCGGCCTTCCTGTTTGCTCCATTCTGAGTTCTCTTCTCATGAGCGTGAGTAACATGAGTTGTATATGCATTCTGCAAGAAGACTAAGCTGGCATAAATTTACAATGGGATCACTGCCTCCACTGGAAATCCCTGTTCTGCTTTACTAAGATTTTTTTTTGTCTTTTTCACAGCTACATCAAGTTAGCAGCTGGAAACGATTCTGTGATCAACAAGCAGCGCTAAAGTTCTTTCATCTGTTTTTCTACAGATAAGATCCTAGATTGATGTCACAAAAGTTTATCTTATTAAACCTGAAGCATATAATCCTGCATATTTACCAATTGCATTGCATTTTAAAATTCCTGTCATCCCAATAGTTAGTTCCTCCTGTATATGTTAATTATTTTTTTTTGTAGACAACATTTTCAAACTTTATTTCGTCACAAATTCTCTGAGCCAAATCTTGTCCTTTGTGTTTCAGGTAAAAATACTAAATAAATTTGTCCTAAAAATTGTTCCTGTGAAATACCACTGAACTGGTATCCTTCAAAAACCCTTGTCATCTCCTTTTCAGGTTGTTTTTCCTTTGCTTTTTAATTAAAGGATAATCCAGTCTACACTACTTTTTTCCATAAAGAATTGAAATAAATGCTCTCCTCTGGTCCAAATACAAAAAGTACTGCAGGTCTCGTCTAACTAAAAAAGCTAGAAAACCATGGTAATTTATGTAAGATTATGTTATGATCAATAAACCAAGATTACTTATTTCATTTTGTATTTGCTAAGTCCTTACATATTCTTAATAATTTGTTGTGAGACTATGTGAATGACAGAAGTCAGAGAGCTTCTGACTAAATCTCTTATTCTCAGATAGTAAAACCCAAATTCCCTTACTAAACTGAATTAAGTAATATTATTTTTGCTTCACCTGAGTTTCCATTAGTCAACTTACTTTTTCTCTTTCAATATCTTCCTCTTTTTTTGAGTGCAAAGACCAAATAATCTTTTAATATGTATCTACATCCTAAATTTGAAGAAACTTCATGATTCTTCCAGGTTTGATTGCACAAGCTACAACTTTCAACTGATTTGATTTGCTGGTCCTACTAATAATTATAGGTTACATTTTTAAAAATGCATTTCACACACAGCTAGGTTTTTTTTTATTTTTCTAGCTGAATTCAAATAATTTATGAAACTTACAACTATTCTGTCCATTTTTATTGCCCAGTCATGTGTCTTATGAACCTGTGGAAGACAGGTTTACACCAGTGAGCTTTGAGACTCCTCTGCAACATAAAATTTCCCTACTTGAAATATATTTTTGAAAGCTAATCAAGCCAGGATTCTTCAGTAGAAACTGGGCTACATGTTACTGAGAATGTATTGTCTGGATTTTAGATTGCTAAAAGAAAATTGCTATGAATAAATTTGTCTCTGGATGTCTCAATTTCCACTTCAACACAAGAGAAAGGTTGTAAATGGAGATTTAGGCAGTCATTGGAATGCTTGTAAAACATCCCTGTACGAATGAACTTGACATCTGTTAACTCTAACACATATCTGCCCCTGTATTCAGGTGCTGAAGAATCTACCAGCACACTCTCTAAACCACCATTTGTTAAACTTTTTCATGAGTGAAATGTTCCTTTTAGAGCCAGCAACTTGACTGTTGTGAATAAACTTCACTTTAACTGTTTTTAAGACTCCTAAATTACAGTTAGTCAGACATATGTGTTTTCTGCTATATCTGTCCCACAGGACCTTCAGGATATGAAACCTTCTTACATTTTAGACCAAGGATCTATAGTTAGGCAAGATTTTTGGGAAGGAATTATTTTAGTTCACACTATAATACAAGAAAACAAACACATGTAAGTGCTCAATGCATATTCAATATCTTCATTAACAATGTCCTATTACAATCCACTTTTAGCTTAATATGACACCAAACTATGAACTGAAATTTGAGCCAATTCTGGGGTGCCTGTAAGATTAAACAGAAACACGTGCGGTTGCGACCATACAGTATGTGATGTGAAACACAGTATGTGATGGTATGAATATTTTTAAAAGTTTCCACATATCAACTCTATGAATAATGTGATGCAAAATATCAATATTTATTTTTCATTTCTCAGGAATGTGAAACCCTTACACGTATTTAATGACAGCAGAGACTGTTCTCTATTACTGAAAGACGTACCCTAAGCATCAAGTAAAGAAGTGTCATGGTTTAATCCCATCCAGCAGCCAAGCCACATGCAGCTGCTCATTCACTCCCCCACCAGTAGGATTGGGAGAGAATTAGAAGAGTAAAATCTAGAAAATTTTGGGTTGAGATATAGACAGTTTAATAGGGAAAGCAAAATCCACACACACAAACAGGAAAACTAGGAATTCTGTCACTACTTCCCATGGTCAGGCAGGTGTTCAGCCATCCCCAGGAGAGCAGGGCCCCATCATGCATGATGGTGACTTGGGAAGGAAAATGCCATCACTCCAAATACCCTCGCCTTCCTCCTTCTTCCCCCCACTTTATGTACTGAGCATGATGCCGTATGGTCTGGAATATCCCTTTGGTCAGCTGAGATAACCTGTCACAGTTGTGGCTCCTCCCGCCTTCCCATGCACTCCCAACTTTTGTGCCACTGTGGCTGCACGAAAAGGAGAAATGACCTTGGCTCTGTGTAAGCCCTGCTCAACAATGACAAAAATGTCTCTATATTATCAACCCTATGTTGAGGGTGTTCAAATCCAAAACATAACCCCATACAAGCCACTGTGAGGAAAATTAACTCATTAACCCAAAACCAACACAAGAAGATATATTTTTCTTGGTTTTAATTTTAGCTTTATTATTAAATCAGTTCCTTTAAACAAACTATTCCTCAAAGAAAGAACCGGCAGATAGCTGGAATAAGGAGAAAACATACAGTGTATCCTGAAGCAAATTTTTAATAATGACTTAATTTTTGTCAGTTTTCATAGTTATTAAGTGATTTGTTTACTAATTTATTAATGATGTTGTGAAAGTAATATTATTTATTTTCTGGGCCATATAATCTCTAATGTGTTTTTCAATGAGAAAAGTATCTTTCTAAACTATGACAACTTTTCTTTAGAGAAGAGCGTCATGCTACTTTAAGACCTGTATGTGAAAAACAGCCTTTTGCTATTAGTGTTTGTTATGATACAACTGTCCTAAATATATCCAAAGTGGTGTAATCAGTTCTCCTGGAATGCAACTATTTATGATACCCTTGTATTTGGCTCTTCTTGTGAATGATCAACATTTTTTCTATCCTTAGTATGGGAAGAGAGTTTTAGGGGATAAAACTCTTATCAAAAAAGAGAGTTACTTGATTACAAAAGGTTGCACTAGTTTTCTATGTTGTCCCACACCAATTTTTGTTTTAAAGCTTTTCCAACACACCTCACAAGTCCATTCTCCAATGGGAGCCATTTCTGCAGCCCTTTTACATTGTGGGAAATGGCAGGTGACACTGTGATGTTTTCCATTTGTTTTTCCACATTCGTCACATTGAAACAAAATCTCCCGTGGCGTCTCTTTAAGAGATCAATTAGCCCTAGCACTCAGTATGTTGGGTTTCCACAGCATGGACATGATGGATTTTTGTCCAGGACCTTCCCCACAGGTGTCTTCTGATGCCAGTTCTGTGCTGCTCACCAGAGTAGGGGAGGTAGGCAACAGTGTCCTGTTCTTCCTTGCTACTCTCACCTTCTCCCTCACCACGGCTGATGTTTCTTCTCGTGACAGGTTCAGAGGTGGGAACCTCATGTACCTTGGGATATCTGACCAAGTCCTCCCACAAGATGGAAGGAAGAATATCCTTCCGTATCAACTGCCACAGTATTATAGAACTCCAATCTCATCAAAACAGTTTTGTCTTCCACCAGTTCACTGTGGATTGTGGTCAAATATGTGGCCAGGATGTCATTCCAGTCTGAAGGACGGCTCTGTGTGGTCCTCAATGCATATATTAATGCATCAATTGGGCCATTTTGTCAACTTTGGTCAAATCAGTCAATTAGTGTGAGGGCAGTATAAGTCAACAGTATAACCTCAGTAATTGCCGAGCTGTACCCAACTAAAAACCCATGGGCCGGGCTCTGAGAAACAAATACATTAAAACTGTTGCCATAAATTTTTTTCATCTTATTTAGTACCATTGCTGGTCAGTGAGTCCAAGCAAAAGGGAGAGATTAATTATAATTACGTATCACTGGGACAGAGATCGACTCAGTTACCCCTGGGGGTATTTGGTGGGACTACAGGGGGGTGTGACCTCTGCAGCTGAGCCCAGTTACAACCACAATCCTGTCTAAGAGAGTCATAGTTATTCCTGCTGTTGAATGGGGTCTAGATGCAGTCTACAGACCACCTAAACCACTTCTCTGTATATGTTCTTCTATCACATCACTTCATGTTTGCATTTACATGGGGCGTGAAGTCACTAATTAGGTGAACTCAGCTTTAGCTGGAGATCTCATGCAGAACAGCTGTACAGCACCAACGAATCTGTCAGCTGATGCACGCTACATTAATCTTGTGGGACTCTGCTGCCTCCTCATTCAAGGAAGTCCCCAGTGTTAGGGATCCAGGTGGAAGATGATTATACAACATCCCATTTGTTGTACGATAATTCCCCAGTCTCCTTCATGGTTATTTTGGAAGGAAAGAGTAGGCTCAGACAGATAGACATCACTTCTTTACCTATTTTTTCAGCTTCGGTAGACACAGCTTCAGCAACTCATCCCATTCTACCATATGTTATGACCTATATCTAGGTCATCTCTCTGGAGAGGCCAGCTCTGAGTGATTTTCTAAAGAACTCTGATTACAAATTTAAAATGTTTTCGTATTTTTTATAAAATAAAATCAATTGAGGACTGCTTCAGGAATAAGCTTAAGATGAATAAGTCAGATACAGAGGGGTCCCAAAGCCTGCAATAGTGTGAATATCTTTTGCACCTTTGGTAGAGGGTCATCTGGAAATAAAATCAGATTTATTATAATGGACCTCAAGATACTGTCAAAGGCTTTTAGAAAAGAAAGTATATGTCTATCTGTGCAATTTAAAACATTTTACTGATGGCTGAGAAGTCTCTGCAGATTCTAGAAATGAGATCTCTAAACGTACCTTTATGCTATTAGCAGACTAAAATTTTAAGGAAAGTAGTGGTGCTTTTAAAACATCAGTAATAATAGTGAGTATTTTTTCTCTGTTTTGAAGGGGGTTGGATGTCTGTCCGTCCTCCCCCCACTCCCCGTTGGTAAATAAAATATTTCATATAGCACCATAATATACTTTTTTGTTGACAAAACAAACAAACAAAACAAACTTCCCACCTCCCCCCAAAAAAAACCTCAGAAGCAACCAAAACCAAAACAAAGATAAAAAGTCCACAAACCACATTAAAAAACCCAGATCCTTTTGAACCCTTGACTAGTTTGAATCTTTTTTTTTCAGAGGAATATAAGTCACAGAAACAAAGGGAAAAGACTAGATTACAGCAAGTTCTGCGAGAACTAGTGGCTAAATACTGAGAAGAGACACAGTAATGCCCACAGGCAATGCTGTAAGACAGAAAAAGCTACAGTAGTCTTTTGTGGATCCACACAGAACCTCATCATAAAGAAACAAAACGTGCAGTAATCAAAGTATTATTGGTTCCACTACTGACAGATTTTGCAAAGCTTCTATGTATGTATTGTGACAGGAATTCAGAAGGTTAAAAGTGTGGATGTTCAGAAAATAGACCACAATGTGATCCTTCACTTTTTTTCTGGTTCTTCGTTCTTATTAGATTGTCTTCTCATACACTTGAGTATTTATATTTCATAAAATAAAGATTTGAGTATTTTTTTTTGACAGGTAGGCTCTTTAATGCTAGAATGAAACAATTTACAATTGAGAGATCAAGGCTGATGTGCCAAGATTGAAGTGTTCCACCATTGTAACTGTACAGATTATTACATTAGAGGCTCAAAGCATAGGAAAAGTAATGTCATGCTCTGTACAGAGAAACTGTCCTGCCAATTGAGATAAACTTTTATTGTGTATTATCCACAATAGGCTGAATGCTTCCCTGTTTGCTGTTCTTAGCAGAAGAGGTGACTTCATTGAGGTAGCACTGTTTTCCACATTTTCTGATGCATTGAAAATTATCTAATGCTATCCAAGTATTAAAAAATCAATCTGCTTTGTACCTGGTCTGTATAGATTCCCTTTCTTTTAAATCTCTATTCATTCCATAGAGAGTAACAGAATGTGGGCTCATTCTTAACATATTCAAAGCAGAAATAAAAAATGGTTTCTTTTGCACTCAGAATAATTTCACTTTATATTTTATGCATTTTACTTTACACTGCAGTAATAAGGTATGGTAGTTAGAGAAATGACATTTTCACTGAGAAATAACTTCTTAAGCTGTTCTCCAATGGTCACGTATAAATATCCAAATATCTCTTAATGTTTATTGCTATAGATTAGTAAAGATGTGATACTTTGTAATGGAGATTTATTTTGATCCCATAGAAAATTTGGTCATGTATTAGATGTTTTCATGTGTATTTTTTCCAGTCTACCCACATATCAAATAGATAAACTGTATCTAGTCAAAAGAACATGTCACCTTATTGTTAATTTTGTGTTTAACAATATGCAGCAGTAACTTCAAAATAAAGTATGTAAAGTTAAGTGTTTTACTTCATAAGCATACCTAATTTAAATGTTCAAATGCCTGGAAAACTTGACTTTAAGGATATTTTGCAGCTCAGAAAGTACTCCATAATTCATTGCTTATTTGATTATATTATCTTACTTTTCTCAAAATGTATTGATTGTTTTACAACAGAACAGTATTTCTTAACATTTCTTTGGAAATAATATCTTAGAGAATTAATGACTTTTGATTGGTATTTGATTTTCCATTCATGCAAACACATGTGACACATTTTCTAATCTATAATAAGTTAAGTTTTATCTAGAAAAAGCACATTGAGAATTCATTGCTCATTAGTCAAAAAGGGCAAAGCTTTAAACTGTTCTGTCTGTGAGGATTTGGAACATTGGAATCAAGTCACGTGAATATTAGTGAATGTCTTGGCTGGTGATAGGACAGACACTCTAAAGCTGCATATGCTTTGCACAGTTTCCATCAGCAGGCAGAGCAGAGACTGCCAGGTAGGTGCCATGAGCTCCATTTTCAGCAAGTGTCTTTTTCTTTCTTCTGTTGGTACTGGCTCCTTGTGACTGACCCTGTAGATGGAAAGTGGACATTTTTAACAGGATTAATCTGACCAATGCAGAGCCTAAAATATAGGCTGCTGTGTCTGAAATTGTCATCTGAATTTCCTTTACAGTCAGTAGGAACCGGAAAACACTTTAGGATTAAATTAATGTGATGTCATGTGAATGTACTCATCTATCAGATGAGTGACACCTTAAAAGAGCCTGTTCCCTTCAGTGACTTTGAAGGGTGCCAGAAGTGACTTTCTTGGATGCAGACACTTTCTAAATTTAGGTGAGTTAAGGTCTCTATTTGGAAATGGATAACATGAGGAAAAAGTATTTTTATAATGGCTGAAAATTGTTTAATTGTCATAAACCACCTACAAGCATGTAGTCTATAACAATTTACAGCATATTTCATGGGAAATGCTCTGCTTCCAAATTTTGATAGAATAAAATAACTTGCATTGTAAGAACTTTACTGAAAAGAAAAAAAGGAATAGAAATTCCATACTTCTTTTTCCCCAACAAACAAATATATACAGGTCATTAATATAACAAAAGTGCTGACTCTCATTCACTAATGAATTGTTAGTTTTAGAACTATATGCTGTGCTAGATTCTTGCACTTTCTCTCTCAGACCAACAAAATGTGAACAGTCCTAGTTAGCATGTTACTGTATAGTTCAGTAGGAGAGGGAACACAGGAGGGTTTTCGACATTAAAAGTAAAGAAGTTATATTTTACTTAACTGTAATTCACTTTCTCAGCTCATTAAATGGTGCATGAAAGACTTCAGACAAGGACATATTTTGAAGCTTTTCTTACTGTGTATTTAGTGAACCACTATAGCCCTACCTATCCTTCTGTTATTTCAGCTGTTAAAGTTCTGAAATGGAAATGATTTTCTGTCATGAAGTGCTAGATACTATTTAAAGTCAACAAAATATGCCCAAGGACATTGAGCGTCATGTGTTCCTCTGTCATCTGTTTTACTCATGCAGCAGAGTCTATTTGACTAGCTTGCTGGATGGGAAAAGCAGAAATAAAAGGGAAGAAACTTGAAGCCATTATTATTCTTTTTTACTTCGAGGACAAGGTGCTTTCAAAGTTATGTAGAACTTTGTGATTCTGACACATACACACAACACAGAGTTAAGACTAAGCAAATAAAACCGATTTTATAGCCTACTTTGAGCAAGCTATGGTCACCAGCCTTTTTGATGTTAAGAATATAGAAATCATTTTATCTTATAGATGAGAGTAAAACTTCCTGTATTACTAAAAATTTATTTTTAGAAATAAGCAGATATTTACTCACCCAAGAAAGGTACAACTGCACTTCAACTATTGTCTGGATTCTAACCTAATTTGTATTAGTTAAAATAAGCTGAAGTCACTGATGCTACACAGCATGAATCTGGGGAGAAGCAATATGTATATAACTATAGGAACTTACTTTACATGCTCTCCAATATGTTATGAGCACAGCATGCTATTGCTTGAAGAAATAGTGTAGCTCTAAGATTTTGGCAATATATAAACCAGATGTATGCTGTTGCTATGTACCTTATCCTTAAATGTCACATTTGGAATTAGTTGCTGCTGAGGTACCTCAGACTATTTTCACTGTTTTGACAACTATTTTATATATTGTATGCATATACATACACACTATAATACAAACAAAATGAAACCAAGTAAAAAAACTAGTGCAGTTGTATATACAGACTTCATATCAGTCTGTATATATTTATGACCATATATAATTATATACATAAATGTAATAGTGTTTTTCCCCTAAAAGAAAAAAAATACAGAGGCCATAATCAACGTAGTCTGTTTGTATAGTGATATATTCATATGTGTGTGTCTCTGTGTGTGTGTGTGCCACTTGTTTTTAGAAACCCTTTAAAGGCCTTGGATGAATAATAACATGAGAAAAGTCAAGCAAAAGTCATCTAGTCCAATTTAGATGCTTTGTTTTAGGATCAAATGAACCAAACTCTGGAGGTACTTCTCCCACTCTTCTAAATGTAAAGTGTTTGTAGGGTGACTTGTTTAGCCTTGAATATCTACTTGTTCAATTTTGGGAGAATATCCAAAATCGTTATCAATAAATGAATTCCCCACTTACATGCAGATATCAACAGATAGCGACAGCAATAGAAGTAGAGAGCAACAGATTCTATGGTAGCTAGAGACAGAAAAGATCTAGATCTAGGCATAGATAGATATAGATATATCAACATAACCAGCAAACCATTGCAATCTGTTCTGGGAACAGAAATTTTGGACTAAAATTTCTTTGACTACAACTGTAACAATATTTAGAAAAAAATTCATGCTTATTTACACATTTGCATTGGGGCCTAATTGTTGAGGCACTTAAAACTGACTATCTCTTCAGCCTGAGAGCTGTTTAGAACTTACCTGTTTGTGACTTCTGAAAATCCTGGTCTGAACAGCAACCACCTTGATAAAGCCTTCCCTAATCTAAACACACCATAATTCCTTGTATGGGCAATTTATCAGGCCTTTTCTGTCCTTTCCTAGCACAAAGTCATGGCCATAAGTTCACCACAAAGCACAGGGGATGTGGCTGATTTCGTCAAGCTGGATGAAAGATGTGGACATGTCGGACAACAGCCTTTGGTTTAGCACTCCCTCAGAGGAAGCAAGTGATAAAACTTATTAGGGACAGAAAATAGTCAAAACTAGACTTCCTAAGACAACTATCTTGTCTAATACTTTAACTAAGGTAGGTTGATCCCTTAGTATTGAGGCTATAATTTTGGGATAAAGATATTATTCTATGATCTTTGAATATATTTATTTTCAAAAATGTTAAAGATATTAAATATTGCAAGACCTGGGAACTGGAGCCAGGCTGCCATTTGATGCTTGAACAGTTAGTTCCTAGAATCGAGAACTTGCTTTTTTTTCTCTTATAGTCCTTTTTTATATAGTGTCATATACAGGACCTGTACAGATAGCCTGTTCTCTTTTATTTATATCTAGAAATAACCTACTGTAATTAATATTCTGGAATGCTGTTCATGATTAATTTGAAGAACCCAAATTTCCCATATCTTGGATGATATGTAAAAAACGTAGTACTATCATTATTATGCTCTGTTCAAAAAGATATTTATTCTCCAAAGATGTTTCAGTGCTCTGCATAGTGGGCGGCCCAAGATTTAGTAATCTCAAAAATTTAGTAATCAAATGAGGGTAGAATTTGAGACGTTGCTGTGCCAGGCATTCCCTATTTGTTACTGCTATGCTGGTTTTCCATATTTCCTTTAAAGCACTTTCAAATCCTCTGCTGCTTTGAAAATTTTTGGTGTGAAATCTGTTTTTTCACTAACATCCAAGTTAGCCCCAAAAGAAATTTTTTGAAATGCTTTTCTGTACTTCATAAAAAACTCTAAACAAAACAGCTAGTATGAAGCCGTGAAAATGCAAACAATACTGAAAATATCAAATGAGAAATTATTAGAGGGGAGGTGTGGATCTGTATGGGAAGGTACTACCAACAGCTAAACCCTCCTTTCAGTTATGATGAGCATACCTGTTACTAGGTTCTCACAAAAAAATACAAATATCTCTCAAGACATGAGAGCCTGAACCTGAAACAGCATAATCAACACTGCAATGCTATCACAGTCATAGAATAGTAGACCATATAGGTTGGATGGGACATTTGCAGGTCTATTCAACCCCAAAATGTTTTCAAAAGTTATGGGACGTCATGTGTATGGCAGTCAAAACAACATAATTCTTATGTACATACACTTTAATATAGTCTTCTTTTATATAGTCACATTTTTTCCGACATATTTTCCCAGATAGCCTGTCTCTCATTCAATTTTCATAGAAAGCTCTTGAGACATAGATCATTCATTAATATTTGATTGCATTTTATTAATAATAAGTTTTTAAGACTAGAAGTTTTTTCTGTTGCCCAGTATCCAAACTACGATTTGAAGAAAGAAAAAGAATGTCCTTGTGTGCTTTTTATGGCACTCATCACTTGCTAGCATGCTGAAGTTTTTTAAAGGCATCAGTACATCCACTTTTATAACACTACTTTTCCATTATCTCTCCTGTAGGTAAACTGAGCTATATGCTAGAATGAACACAGTAATGTTCTGTCCTTATTTAAACAAGTTATGCATGTGTCCTGGTTTGAGACAAAATTCAGAAGAACGTCTGAATTTGAATGTCCTCTCTTAGAAGGCAGGTTACAGCCACCCCTCCCCCACCAGGTTCTGGAAAGAAATATTTCTCGGAGGAAAGTGAAAGAGAAGAAACCTATTTATTTAACAAACACACAGGAAAAGAATAATAATGCTAAATAATAAAACCTCTTGCTGTGGAGAGAAACGTGGGAAGATTTCTCTGGGTGTGGTCTGTCTCCCCCCCTTCGGAGCTGGGTTTTCAGCATAGACCCCTCTGAGCCCCCTGGATGATACTTTGGTGTTGTTGCACAGTTCCAGAAGAAAATAAGAAGAAGCCAAAGTCCCAGGGAAAAGAAAGTTCAACTCTCCATCTCTCTCTGGAGAAAACAGAGCCAAGAGCTGGCTGAAAAGCAGCAAGGGTCCTTCCTCCGCTCTCTGCAGCAGCAGCTCTATCTGTATCCTTGAACCCAAACTGCTTTGAAAAGTTCGCTTGGTTTTTTTCTCTCCCCCTTCTCAGGCTCAGTTTAAAGGCACAGAAAGGCACAGTAATCATGTCTCGGCATTAGAGTGGCAATAGGGGATAACACATCATAAAGTCACCCCAAGACAGCGTGGGTTTTTGCACCTTACTTTTCTTTAAATACAATACATAAGTTAAAACCATTGACAGAATTTTTGTCAGAATTTCTGCCAGAAAAATCCAGGTTTTTAAGGCAGTCATAAGCAGCATATAGACTGTAGGGACCCAGAAAAATTCAGATAACTATTTTGCCTAGCATACCATGGAGTTTCATGGCGCAGTAAGTATAGGCCATTGTTCAACTCCCCAAACAGAAAAATATATTCTACTCCTTTCGTCAATTCTTTGTCTTGCTTTCTAGAAAAACCACTAGAACTTCTTTTACTGCAACCTTATTCTGCCCAAATTTGTTGAGATCAAATTTGCAAAGAAATGTGATATTTCCATGAGACCTGCTAACAAGACAGATCAGTTTTGAACCATCTGTTTTTTAATAGCTCTCTTGTCCTTCTTTTTGCTTATTAGTTTTAGGCTTGTCCACACCCATTTCTTAGGAGTAGGATCACAAAATCCTCCATCCTTGAGTTCCCAAGGACCCTTATTTTTCAGCTGCCTCATCCCAGGCACCCTGAACTAGGAGACTGGGGATTTTCCAAAATCTGTTTTCTCCATTTTCAAAACCATTTCACTACAAATTTTTCCCCCATATTCACCCAGAGATAGATCCTTAGCTAGCCACCAGTTTAATTACATACAGGTGAAATCTTACGAGCGTTAATGTCAGACCAGCAAGTTTGTTGCCTTAGGCATGAAATTGAGCCAGAGGGGCCCCACTCCCCTCCTGTTCCCAGTCACTGGCATCTCCTGTAGTGGCCAGTTGGCAGCCTCTCCTTTGCTCTGGGTGCCAGCAAGCCTCTGCACACTGTCAGGTATGCCAGCTCTTGGAAGAGGTGTCTGAGGGCAGCAAAGGTGATCTCCAGCTCCGGAGAGCTCAGCCAGGAGGGTTGGTCTCCACGGGCAGCCCCAGCTCAGCACACAGGCTGACATGCCATCTTTGTGCTCTCCCTGGCCAGCAGCCACATGGGCAGCCAAGACATTTGTGTAAATAAAGTCTAGAAAGAGTGGGAGCAAACATTTGTTCATCTCCGCCAAAAGATCATCAAAGATTTGTGCATAAACAAGCAAAAAGACAAATATTGCACTATGTAAACACTTGATCATACTTCCTGAGAGGCAAAGAACTCTCTTTCTTGGTGCCATGTGAGTTGTCCCCTGCAGGTGTTCATTTAGCACTGGATGGAAACTCCTTTCCTTGCAACTGCAGTAGAAAGTTAATTTATTAGTACAAGAACTTTAAACAACCTATTAATATGCTGTTAAGATATTATTACTGTGTCACTTTTTAGTTTTTCAAAGAATCTATTTCCTGGAACTTTTTATAGAAATATTATACTGAAGGAAATGTTTTAATAATAAGTTTGTGAAATACTACTCATTTTTCCAATTGGCATTTTGTTAATTATCTCCTAAATGTCACTAATATTAAGAGGTTTTACTCAAAATATTACTTCTGACTTGTAAGTGTTCTGTCTTTGATTTATTATTGATTAAAAAGTCACTTATACCTGCATTAAGTGAATATGAAACTGATAAGATATATGTATTTACAGTAAATGGTTTTGCTCTTGGTTTTGGTTTGGGGTTTTATTTCATTTTTGCCTAATTTCTTTCTTTCTTCTTGTTTATTTTTCAGAGCTTCAATTTTATTTATTTATTTATTTATTTATTTGCTTTTAGTTAATGGCTCAGCTTCTTTTTGTTTCATTGAAGTCTGAGTTACTCAGTGTCACACCAGCTTAGCTGCAAAAGCAGCTTACAAGGTGTGCAAAAAGACAGCCAGTGATACCTTATAAATAGACATTTTAAATGTTGGCAAGCTGTTAGAGAAATTAAATTTCCCTGAACATTAGAGCCTGAAGAACATTCACAAAAGTCATTGATTGCTGCGGAAAAGACAATGTTATGTGTTGCATGAGTTAGTGTATTTTTTTACTGTATTATTTCCAGTCTTGAAATCTCTGTGTTAAAGTATCCACTGGGACATCTTGATATTAAGATACAGATAAGTGGCATTTGTGCTTATATTCAGAACCAGAACATGAGTAATCTCTCATGTCACCACCCTCTGGATATTCTTCACAGTGAAGGTCTACAAACAGGGTTTTAATTTGCATTATTAAAATCCAATAATTTTTCAGTGGATTTTCTTAGGGGGAAAAAAATTATTTTCTGAGAAAGAAATGTTTTTTCTGTCTCTCTCAACTTACATTGCCATCTATAGAAGGATAAAAAAAAAGTTGCAATTACAGTTTACCTATAACAAATCAACAGAATTCAGAAACGTCAGGTGCAAAGTAGAATTCTCCACATTGGTTGTATTTCCCATAACAGAAGTAGAGCTTTGTGACATTGATTCTGCTATGCTATTAATATATTTTTGCTGCTAAATCAGCTATATTACATCTTGAAGTTCTAGTCCTTCAAGAAGCATGATTTATAGAAGACTAGTGGACTGAATTAGAGCTTCTCTACCACAAGGACTTAAAAAATATACTGTAATAATTTCTGTTCTTTTGCTGAACTGGAGGTATTTGCTTAAGTTGTGTATTTAGGATTATGCCCATGCAGCAAAATATTCTGACTCAGGTCAAACACACTTAAACAAAAATAGTTATTTTTACTCTCTTCCTTTTTCATTCTTTCACTCCCAGTACATATATTTATATTTAAACACACATATATATGAAGCTAAAGTTGTTTTTTTTTTTTTTTAATTTACTATTTTTGTAATATTTTAGAACACTGTGAACTCAAGGATTTATTACAATAAAATTACTTGGTTAAACGCTCTACACTGTAAAAAAAGCACAGACAATTAGAATTTATAGGTATTTTTAGTTACATTGCTGGAAAAAAACCCACAAAACTATCACTCTTCATGGCTCAGCAGAATACAGACATGTCAGGAAATATGACTGTCTGATCATATGTCCCAGTAAGCATGGGAACCTAGTGCTTTCCCAAAATGCATTGGGAAAATTCAGTGCTCTGTAATCCTCTGAATCTCTAACTACAGTTCTTAGTCAGAGCACCTGCTTATTAGCAGAGGGAAGAATATTAGTGCAGAGGGAAGAAATGCTGATATGTAATTCTTCAGTATTTTTCTTATGCATTTTATTTAACCTTAAATGTATAACATGTAAATTCATTTTTAGCAAGAATGAGTTGCACTAGGACATTTTTTCTTTCCTTTTTTTGTGTTGAAACAATTGGTTCGCAAAGAGACCAGGTTGCTTGATTTAACTAGATAGAAGTCATAGCTTTTGTACTGAGAGAAAAAATATGGAATTAACTGGTGTCTAACATGAATGACATTTCTGTATCTTTCGGAGCATCATACACAACCAGCTGGAAAAAGGGAAGACAAAATCCTGGGAATACTGGCTAAAAACAGTAGTTGATCTGTCACAAAATCATTTCCTTTCCTTAGTAAGATGTTCTTTAGAAAATGATATAAAGATAATAAAGATATATCATATAAATGATATAAAGAGATTAAGACAATGGATTATGTTATTGTCACAGTCTAAACAGTACAGGTATTTCACTGGTCATATATGTAAGGCTGAAAGGCACCTGGAACTTCTTCAGTTTTTGTCTCTGCAGTTTTGATACATTTTGGTAAGGCCCAGCACAAAAAAAATAATCTAAATTAAAGCAATCATTCGCAATAATAATACTGATTCTTTCTTATCTTTCATATCACATCAGAACAGTGCTAATTGAACACTTTTAACAACTTCTCAATATAAACAAAGGGACAAGTAAAGATCCTGCTTCAGAATTATTTGCTACACAGAGAAACTGCCGGTTCTTATGAAGGCCTTTCTCTTTTTCCATTTTTTTTATCTGTGAAAAACACTTTTTAAAAAATATTTTAACCTGTGTAATAAAGTGTCTTCATTAATGACTTGGGTGATGTGATGGAGTGCTCTCTCATGATGAGACTGCAGACTTGGCTGGGTGGAGTGGTCACCATACTGTATGTGTATGTGTGAAAGCAGTGCCAAGGAAAATGAGGTGATGTACAAGTTTAATGAGTTGAACCCTTCCAGCAAAGAAGCCAAACTGTTGCCAGCAGCTCCAGGGAGGCGAACCTTTCCCTATGTTCAACACTTGTGAGACCCCATCCATAGTATTGTGTCCGGTTGTGGTCTCTCCCACACACAAACACATTGTCATATTGGAACAAGTCCAGTGGAAAGCCAACAAGATAATTGAAGGTTCATGACTTGGAAGGAAAGGAGGAGAGAACAGAGTTTATTCAACCTCAAGAAAACAAAGCAACCAGTGAGAGGGTGAAGAGAAGACAGAACCAGACTCTCTGCTGCAGGGGGCACAGGGATAGGAAGAGAGGCAGTGTATAAAAGTTGGAGCAAAAAAATTCTGATTAGATTCAAAAGGAAAATTTTTTCTCATCAGGATGGTCAAACACTAGAACAGGTTGCCCAAAGTTGTTGTGGTATCTCAATCACTGAATTAAATGTCATCTGTACATGTGCCTGAGCAATGTGATGTTATTGGACCTCTTGTGAGGGAAGGATCAGGCTAGGAGATCTCCAGACATGTCTGTAACGTAAACTACTCTGTGATTCTGGAAAATGAATCCATGATTTTTCTTTAAAAAGAAAACAGCTTATGGCTTACCTGTGGTAACAGTCAATACCTTTCTAGATCAGTGCACAAAGATCAGTCTTTTGGTGCTTCTTTACAACTTCTTTTACTTCTGGAACTTTCATTTTTTCCTCTATCATTCCATCAGAGTTGCTATATGGTATGTAAATTCTACTTGCTAGTCTTTAAATAGCCAGCAGCTCTTCCCTTTTCCTCATACTGTATCACTGTCTTCAAGCCTTCTGTGCTGCTAAATAATGAAAATGGAAGGGAAAAAAATTATTACATGATAGCAATATGAGATCTCTTACTCCTGCTGACTGTAAATTTGTATCTCTATCAAAATTGGGATCCTAGTCACTTGCAGCTGAAATCTTCTGAAGCATGAAATTCGTTCTTTTTACATTTTAATAGACAAAATAGATTTGTGAAATCACATTACACTGTCTTTACAGCATAGCATTACATACACTGTCCACTTTATTTATGTCCTTATAGACAATCAGGCCTTTGCAAGTTTGTAGATAAGGAATTAGAAACCTGATTAGAATAAGCAGGTTCTGATCTTGCCGGTATTGTAGCACCACAGGTTAGTTACCTCTAAACTGCTACTGTTTTCTCCTATTGTACTCATATATGTACACAGATATTAATGTTAGAAACACCTGCTGATGCACTTTTTTGTTCTTTGTATGACTGGACTTGATGGATTTCAATAATTGGGTGACTGCTTTGAAACTCTGCAGTGTGAATATGAACTGTTGGCACTACATAGAGAGACGAATGCACGAGCATCAAGGACTGTGATCTCAAGTCCCATTAGAATCAATAGGAATTTATCATCTGGAAGCAAGAAAATTCATGACAGAACTAGGTCCTTAGAGTCCCAGGACTCAGACAAAGTACTTTTTGTTTCATAAGAAACTGACAGAATTTCTCCCCAAACAGACAAAACCTGCAAAATAGGATTAACAGTACCTGGACAGAGATATTATGAAGCCATTCCATAAGATGTTACAAGGAGCATAAAAAAAAAAATAAGGTGGGATAACACTTTTACTGTGTTGCTAGTGACCTATGGCAGAATAATAGTGAATAATAGTACTGTACTGATAGCACTAATTAACCAGGGGTATCAAGCTGCTGAGTGATGTAGAAGGAAAAGAAATTGTGGAAAATTAGAAACAAAGCAAGCACAATAGGGTAGAAAAAGAGCTGAGGAAACATGCAGAACTGACATGGAACAAATGATTTTTCAGGGACAAGAGTGCTTGAAAAAATTGATCATCTTGAAGGGAAAAATAAACCATTGATTCAAAAGCAAAAGAACATGGTAGCAAAATTAGATTAAACATGTGTATCCTCATAGAGATAAATGGAAGCAAGATGAAAAATGTGAGAAGAAAAACAAAATTATCATCTTTAAATTTCCAACTCTCCAGTGATACAGGGACACATAGAAATGGTATAATAATAGTCTTTTTTTTTTTCAGACATGCTTAAATAACTGCAAACCTGGACAGATTTTAATAGTGAAGGCAGAAAACCTGGGACTCAATGGATGGCAGCATATGCAGTTTTAACTAGTTTCAGCCATATAAATGTCAGTTCCTTACAGACAATTTTTAGCCTTATGTACACCTTTGGGTGTCTAAGCCAAAAGTTGTCTTATAAAGTCATATACTGGTTAAATGTTAAGGATTGGAAGGAATCTTAAAAGTCATCTAGTCCCAATCCCACCTGCAATGGGAAGGGACACCACTCACTAGACCAAGTTGCTCAAGTCCTTGTCCAGCCTGGCCTTGAACATTTCCAGAGTTGGGGCATTCACAGGCTCCCTGGGCAACCTGTTCCAGTGTCTCATCATCCTCTCAGTGAAGAATGTCTTCCTAATATCCAGCCTGAATTTCTCCCCTTTCAATTTCTATGCATTACTCCTTGTCCTATTATCTACAGTGTACAAGTTTCGTAATATTCTTTCCAATTAGTACTCAAGCTGTATTACATTTTATTTTATTGTGAGACTTTAATGAGACTAGCCGTAGTCACCTACATTTGATTAGTATTTCTCTTACCATTATTATGATTCTAGAGTCAGGACAACTTGAAGTGATAAGACAGAAACATAGGGAGGTTGCAAAGCTTTTCTTTCTGACAGTGTAATTGAATCACTGGAACAGACAGTCTCAAATAATACAATATTTGTGTTGCAAAACAATATGCACTCCTGGGATTTTATCAGTTTTAGTTTGGCTCTTGTTAAAGGTCAAGGTATGTTTCTCTGAATAGAAAACAGCTGAGGATCCTCAGAATGACACAGCATATTTTTCATAGATCATATTACAGTATTATATATACTCTTATTGCTAAGATCTAATAAAGCTTTGAGTAAATCTGAACATGTCAATTTTTATAAATAATCTTATAAAAAATGAAAACATGCAAAGTAACAATAATTTTCAATTAGCTCTTATTTAGGTACTTTCTTGTATATTCCCTCAATAACAGACTTGATTCTAAAAATGAATATATAGTAGATTTTTAGATAGAGAATGGCTTTGTGAAACACACCAGCTCAGACTGATACATTACTATTTCTGCACTTTGTCTGCTTCACACAGAAATCACAAGTCAGTGAAATAATGCGATCTAAATATAAATAATTTTAAATACATGTTAGTTCAGCCACATGGATATGAGAATATGATGTGTGGGAAACATTAAGGGCAAATCATGCAGAAACTATAAAACTCAGAAGGATGATAGAAATGCCTCTGTTGGAAGCGGTCACACCTCACGGCTCATAGTCCAAACAGCAGGTCTGGCACGTAAGGAGTATATTTCTAATGAGCAGTACCCCTCAACTGAGAAAATCACCTCCTACTTAGGCTGGATCTTTAAAGCTAATTTGGCAGCCAAAATAGTCTTTGAAGTAGTTTATGTGTTTTGATTATCTAGTTCTTCAGAAACGCTGTTACCACTCATGCTGTGTTTGCTGGAGTTCAGATTCTCTCAAAATAATCCAGTGAAGAAAAGGAGTTAGAAACATCGGATTATCCATTCACTGAAACATGGGTTGTGCTCATTCCCCATCTTGATCAGGTCTGGTTCAAGGGCTGGTGACTTCTTTGGGATGTTTCACAGTCCAAAAAATGGTCTGTTACCAGTTTCTCATATAGACCATTTCCCTCTCCCACAATTTTAGTAGGAACAAATTAGTTCTACTGCTTTGTGGGTGATGCCCAGTGAATACTGGAGGCAATACTTGTGCAAGTACCAATGATTAAAGTGTTCTTTTGGATTGCTATGACCACTCAGTTGCTTGAAACATCAACGTTTGCATTGTTGTCTTCTGTTGAAATACATTTCAACAATACTTTTCTTTTACTTATGCTTAATTCTCTTGCAAGACTGTATGACCATTGCTAGTATGAAATACTAGCATTTTCCACTTAATCTGTGGTTTTCTAAGAAAGTCAGTACTGTAGAAAAGAAAGGAGGTGAGGAGTCAAAGTCTCTCATTATTGCTGATCAATATCTTGCATATGTCTGCTCTTTTGCATAGGCATCTAAGTATGTGTGCATATGTGCGTATACAGATTATTTATGATAGAAGAAAAATTTTATTTATATTAGAAATTCTATGCCATTATCAAATAGCACCTCCCCATCTTAAAAACATAGTAATACCAAATGTAACAAAATATTGTTTTATGTATTTAAGAAACAGTTTAGTGGTGGACTCAGCAGTGTTAACGGTTGAACTAAATTATTTTAAAAGATTATGTTAAATTATTTTAATAATTCAATTCGAATGATTCTCTGATTCTATTTCTGTGTTCCTGAGAGGGCAGCTGAGAGAAGTATTACATGCTAAATTTCTCACCAAGAGCATACATGATTGTACTTTACAGTAGCAAAATCTTGCATGAGTATTTCATAAGCAGCAGGAACTGTATTTCACAAAGAGTGAGTTACATCAATTTAGTGGTTTCAGGTTTCAGGTTTTATTATTATTCTCTATTGAATTTTTTGGACATGACAATGACATATATCAAATTAATATCCATGCAGCAAAAGCTATTTTTTATTCTTAGGAATTTATTAATCCTTGAAATTTTCTTTAGTATTATGAACTTTCTTTGCTAGTTATTTGTATTTTCCAACAAATTTTGTTAGTTTATAGCCTTAAAATAGATATGCACTGAGGAGTGTTTTTTTAATATTGAATAAGTAATATTTCCTTATTGATATATGTTGATTATATCTTTGCAGTACCTGAGTTTTACACTTTCTCTCCTTGTCTACAGTATTTAATAAATCCCTCTATGTTTATTAAATCAATGAAGTTCATCAGTTATAGACAGTAAGATTCCATTCCAGTAAACAAATACAAAAATACAGGGGAAATATCAGTCTATCTATTGAAATATCTATTGATCTACCTAGCTATCTATAGGGCATCACCCGTCTGGTTCAGTTCTATGGTATCAATCACCTTGTCAAGTATAAAAACTGGAGCAAAAACACGTTCAGCTTTTAAAAATTCTTGATTTCCTCACCAAAAGATCATACTAAATATAATTAGGTAGGAAAATAGAGTGAAGGCAGGTGAAAAAAAACAGTGTTCTTTGTCTGGGAAACAGAACAGAAGTATTGCTGCAGATAAACAGTGACGTTGATCAGGCATAGCGTCCTTAAACTGGGGGCAATACTAGAGGTAATTATATTTCCTTTCTTTTTTTGTTCATCACCCATTCCCTCATCATTTAACTTCCATGTTATTACCTTTGTTTTGACAGCATATAGGGTGATTTACATTTGCTGCATGTATGTTTTTTGTTCTCTTCATTACTCCACAAACCAGTTCTGCCCAGCTTTCAAGACTTCTTTCCTCTAGTGATTAGATATTGACTGTTTCTGATTTGCAGCTACATGTCCAGAGCTCCCAGGTTCATCTGCACCTGTATTCTCAAGGCGTTTGTTGTTACCTTGTGCTCACACCGTTCGGGTACCATGTTACAACCTGTATTGTATCTTGATAGAAAGACAAGTTGTATTTGTGTGTATGTGAAATTGCAATTATTGTGGGGTTTTTCCAGTGTTCATCTCGTATTCTACCACTCCCTGCTGTCACAAGAACTTCTGGGTGTAAAACTGAGGCTTGAGCAAGAGAAGTCATTAAAAGAGAAATGCTCTCTGGGTTTTTGAGTGAGTAGGAGTATAAAAAGAGCTGATCTGCAGTGATTGAAGCAATGATAGAACTGAAAGACTGGAGTGTTTGCTGTGGGTATGCTCAGACTGTGGAGAAAGCATGCAGGTCAGCACTCCGCCCGGAATACTCTGAAGACCCATCAGCCTCTTCCTGCTTATGATTTTCTTTTTACTGTCATGGAGCTGGCACATGGTAGTGGATCCAGTTTTACATCTATGATCACAAGCCAGAAAACCCTGCTCTGTCTCACTGCATACACAGAGAGTGATTGAGCAGTCGTACTGTCCCAAATTCTGGACTGCCTAGAGGTCTATCAGAGAACTGAGATGATTGTATGGTAAATAAAATGCAGAAAAAAACCCCACGAGTTGACAAAGCCCTATTTTAATGGATGTTCTGGAGCTATTTAGCCATTGAGTTGTGTTACACAATTCAGGAGAGTGCACTAGAACCTACTAGTTAACGGACACTGTGTTGTATTAGTCCTGTCCATGTGCATCTGTAAAATCACTATGTTTTTTATAGGATGGAAACTGGACTATTAGAAAAGTAAGAACTTGAAACATGATTACTTTTCTGGATGTGTTTTATATCTGCAGGAAAGATATTCATCTCACTTTGTCTCACTTTCTTATACTTTTGTAAATTTTGTTAAACAGCAAAATATTAGGTCCAGAATGACACTAAAAACCAATTCAGTGTTGATATGGAGAGGTTAAAAAAATGCCACAATCCATGTAGAGTTCCAGAAAGTACTTTGGCATTGGTATTGAACATTACAACATATAATTTGCTGGCAGGTGGTCCACAGAGCAGGGTTCACAGCTCACAGATGTCCTCGGGAAATGCTGACTACATAAACACCGGACAGGAAATGACCAGCTTGGTAACAGTTCTTCAGAAAATATTTTAGGTCATGAGTCAACAGTATCATGCTGTTGAGAAGTAAAAAAAGCATCACACAGATGTATATGAACAGGAAAAAGAAATTTAAAAAAGAAGATAAAAAAAGAGAGAGAAGAAGAGAAAGAGAGAAAGAGAGAGAGAGAGTAAGACTTGCATTACACAACATGCAGAAAGATGACTTCCAAACCTGAAGATGCTCCAACTTCAAGAACAGAAAAGGCTTTCAAAAAGTGATAAAATAATCTCTCATGGCAGATGGGAGGTAAAAAACTGCTTAAATTGCAGTGAGACAGTGCAAGTCTTGTTAATAATAAAGGTGGTAACCATTAAACAGACTGTCTGGCAAAGTTATAGCCTGTGTCACTGAAAATCTGATGGAACAAGATAAGTTTATATCTAAGGGGGAAAAAAAAAGCCTGAAAAATATATGGGAAAAAAGTGGATAGTAGAGACTGAAAGAGGTTTTTAGACTATATTAATTTTTGTAAATAAAGATCTGAATTTTGTTCCAACTTGAAATATATGTATTTCACATATTCAATATTATATTATATTCAATACTATATTGAGTAACACTATATCCAATGACCATTTCCTAAAGAACATAAACCCTGTATTTAGCATCAAAACAAAAGTTTCATAATTTCTAAAATAATGTTCTAAGCATGATAATAGAAAATCATTTTATGTCTATTTCATCTCTGTGGTCAAATGAATACTTAAAATTGTTTGCTTTAATAGTGCATTATGTGTATTCCCTCTCTTTAGCCTCAAATCTGGTTGTTAAGGTATTCCTATGGAGAACAGAGCTTTCATCTTCCTCCTTCTGGCAGAAGATACTGAATATGGTCTCCTGGTGTCTGATGTTTGATCAGTTTGTGATATTGAGTTATGTAAGTCCCAATTCTGTAACCTTTACTTTTCCATTTATTCAGTATTACTGCTATTTAAAAAAAAACCCAAAAACACACACAAAAAGAGTAAGGCTAAAACTGCTATTGAAAGTACTGCTATTTTCAATGAGATTTGCTGATTTTGCATTGACATAGTCAGTTTACAACTCCTATTAACAGTTGCTGAAGTTATAGATTTGTAATCCAAAATAGTTTGACATCATTGTCAATAGCTATTCTTTACAGATGCTTGAAATTAAAATGTCATTTTAAAAAGTAAAAATTTCAATACTAATTTCCATGAAATGTTGATGTTTAAACAGAATGCTGTTTTCAAGAATAACCTTGAGCTCAGCTTTGAAAGGAGAAAATCTTTCCTATTTTCTGTGACAAATGTGAAGAGTTAATGCTTGGGAACTGCCGAGATAAATGCTTATTGATGACTCAGTTAACATCTTGGAGTGAGCAGAGTATAAACAGGCAAAATATGTCCTCTTTTTTGATAGCTCAACAAGCAAGGCAATGCAGTCATAAAAAAAGGAAATGTAATGAAATGAAATCAAAACAAACCAAAGACAGACTCTCAGACTGTGGTGCTAATGACTCATTTTCAACCTCCTTTTCAAGTTGTCACTTTATTTTCTGGGTTGGACTCCTCACCTGCGACTGCTTGTGTGGCATTTATAAATGAAAATGTGGGACTTAATCATGTAAACGCTCCTAATGTTTCATATGCATCTTACTTGTATTTAATTCCACCTTTGGATGTGCAAGATAAACTATTTCTAGCTGAGGTGAAGACTGCGTGATGACATTGAAGTGCTGAGTCACAGGGCAGACAGCCGGTGCTCGGTGCCAGACACCGAGGCTGGGACACTGATGCCCACCGCGCCCTCAGTGCGCAGAGCCCTCGCGGGGCCTGTGGGACGTGGCTGTCAGGAGCTTGGACTCAGACTGATGGATATGGTAGTTGCTAGACCGATGAGTGAAGAGGACGATCAGCTCCACAGCAGCCCAACAGCAGCTGGCATTGCAAAGGAATTTCAATTAGTCAGGTGACAATCAGCTGCAGTCCCCAAGGAGACAGCTACCACCTCTTCTGCACAGTGCTCTGTCACTGCTACAAAAAGCTCAATTGTGACACCACTTGCAACACCAGGTGTAAAAGTAGCTACTTGAAGGCATTTGTCCTCTCTGTAGGGTTTAACTTAAAAACTGAGATCTTCTATTCTGTGTTTGAATGAGTCAGTTGTAAACAAAGAGCTAAAATAGATGAGTCTGGCATGGAGAGGTAGCTGAGTCATTCTGTAAACCCTGTTCCTTAAATGTAAATGGCAGAGGTTTTCTTTTTTGACACAATTATTTCTATTTTAGCTTAATGAACTATGAGGCTTATGCAGCAAAATGGCTCCTGAAAGCCACTGGCCCAGTCACTGCCTCCACTTTTAAACTTTTCTATCCATGATTTTACTTCCTAACCGCTATGAAGAGAAACTCAAAATATTTTCTTCAGGAGCTTTCTTTTCATTTTAGCTATTTATTTTAGTAAAAAGAGTTTGAGTTGTGTACCTCTTTATCTTTTGAAGATAGCATTTCCTCATTGCACTAGGCCTTTTATGCCATTTAAAAGGAGGACACAATCAAATGTTGGTATTAAATACTTGGAGTTTTGATTCAGAAGAAGAGGTTAGCACAGAAAAGGATTGTTTCTATTTTGGTTTTAAATAGCTAAAATAGTACTAGAAAATATTACAGGTTTCAGCAAATATACCCACTGTTTGAATGAGAAAAACTTTCCACAAAACATGAAATAAAATTACTTTTCCTTCCTCACTACAACTTTGAAAAGACACTATATTAATAAAGAAATATTATTCCACAGAAACTGATAAAATTTATCTTCTGCACAACATTATACGTATATGCTATATTGTACATATGCTTTGAAATTAAAGAAAAAATCAATTTTCTTAAAATACCTTACCTAGATAGATTTACTGCTTTAAAGGCTAAAGAAATTGTAATATCCTCTAATAAATACTTTGAAAAAAAATTAATACTGTTTTGAATGCATATTTCCACTAAAATTTTATTGCAAGCAAAATGAAAATCTAAATCAGAATATGTTCCTCTTGTCACCCTTGATAAAATTAGTAGCAGCCACATAAGACAGGATATTTAAAATCAGCAGAGAACAGGATTCTCTAGAGTAACAGGTTGCAGCATTAGTTGGCAAACACTATACTTGGGTCCATAAGTAGAAATGTTGAGTGTAGAACAGTGATTTTACAGTGTTCAGAGCTGATAAATCCTAAGCATTTCAAATTTGGGGCAATGCCAGTTCAAAGGAGTGGTTCTACTGAAGCGATTCTCAGGGAGAGCAGGAGGCTTTTCAAAGGCCTGGAAAAATCAAACACTGAAAGGAAGATGAAAGGTTTAAGTATATTTAGACTAAGGAAAGGAAAAGACAGTAGCAGTGTTCATATATATATAAAACATAGCTTCTAAGGAGTTTATTCCCTTCTCAAAACTCATTTCAGACCAGACATTAAATAATAGAAGGGAAGGTCTGTGTTGGGATGTGCAGCAGTGAGGACTGTGCAGTACTATAGCTGTTTCTTGGGAGGCTGCAGCAACTCCCTCAAATCCACTTCCTCAGAACAGGTTGTAAAGGTGTTTGTTCAGAAATGGCACAGATATAGCTGACTCAACATTTGCAAAGGAGCTGGGAGTAAAAACTCCCTTCTAATATTGTTCAGCCTCAATTTCTGCTATTTTGGTGATTTTATTATCCAGCTTCATTATACATATTATTATGCAGAAAATAAAATCATAAAGTAATTAATTCAGAATGTTGACGTCAAAGCAAAATTTTTGTAACAACTGAAACACAGGGCTGTGTCCTGGAAATTAACAACACTTTCATTTAAAATTTACAGCAAATATTTCCAGATTGAAATAATATTTTATCTTCAAATGTTGTAACTTTCCCATAATTATTACATTATTACGCTATATAATTATTTCATTGCTTGCACACTGGCTTTTTACACATCATATGTGTAAATACCAGTCTTAGGCATTAACACCAAGGTTGATAAATGTTATTTCATGGTGCCAGCTTGGCTTAGTGACGGGTTTAGAAACTCATGCCAATCCAACTAAATACTACAAAACATAGCTGTGAATTCTTCTTTCTCTTTTTTCAATCTCCTTAAATATTTTACACTGCTCAATGAGGATGAGACAAATTATAAGTTAATTTTAAGAATTATTACATCTGTATTATTTCATATTTTCATTATTCTAATTACCCTGACAATAGGCTGATGGTGTTCTGCCTCATTGTTCTCATGACAGTTTGCCAGAGAAGTGCTGTGTCAGAATGCTAATAGCTTGCCACATTCCTCTTCGACAGTCGATAGTAAACCTCAACTATCTGACTTTATTGATGTTCAGTAGTTTTGTTCAGCAGGTCAGTGTCACTTTAAAGTGGTAGCAACCCACATGGAAGAACTAAGAATGCACTAGCTATCAAAATACATAAAAGGCTGAACCATGTTTTTAAAATTATATATTTAATATTTTATTAAATAAGGCATTGCAATTTACGTATATATTTTAAAACTATAAAGTTATGGATATACTAGCCTGTTTTTTAAATAAACCATTCCCAGCTATAGTTTATCTAGGAAATTTATGTGTGATCACTGAGGTCCCATATATTTTATCTCATAAATATTCCTTTCTAATATTCAACCAACTAAACATCACATGTGCTTTTGATCAAAATTGATTCAACATTTGTCTTGCAATGTATTTCCTCAATAATCAAGCAGATTTTCTTTGGCTAAATTCTGTTTAGAAATATGGTATCTTAGTAAAATATAATTGGTTTATTTAATATTAATATACTCATGTACATAGTCCACAGCTGTATCCATGTCTGGGGTCCACAGGAGAGGAAGAACATTGAACAGTTGGAGCAAGTCCAGAGGAAGGCCACCAAGTTGATTAGACATATGGAGCACCTTTCTGACAGAGAAAGACTAAGAGAATTGGATTGTTCAGCCTGTAGAAGAGAACGCTACAGGGTGAGCTAATTGTGTCCTTCCAGTACCTTAAGGGAGCCTACAAGAAAGCTGGAGAGGGACTTTCTACAAGAGCATGTAGTGACAGGACAAGGGGGAAAGGCCTTATACTGAAAGAAAGCAGGATGAGATTCAATATTAGAAAGAAATTCTTTGCTGTGAGGGTGGTGAGGCACTGGAACAGATTGCCCAGAGAAGTTTTGGATGCCCCATCTCTGGAAGTGTTCAAGGTCAGGTTGGATGAGGCTCTGAGCAGCCTGGTCTAGTGGAAGGTATGCCTCCATGGCAGGAGGGTTGGACCTAGATGACCTTTAAGGTCCCTTCCAACCCAAATCATTCTATGATATCAATTGCCCAGCATAATTTTGCATATTCATTTCAGCATGAACATAAATGAAGCTGGTGGATAATCATCCCACTCTGTAGAATATAAATATTCATTTGATTTTAAGTTCACTGTCTTAGACATTCTGGCTTCCTTAAATGTGAGAAGGTGTTTAACTGCTACGCAGTGATGGGGCCCAATGTATTTAATGAGTCATTTATTCAGTGTGAAAGATAAAAATAAGAAGCTTGTTGCTAATCATCTAACCTTAATTTCTACCATTCTCCAAACTCCCAAATTCATGAGAAACAAGCTTAAACTTGGAACCAGATTGAAATTAATTGTTGTGGATCAAAAGTCGCTTCTGCCTTTGGATGAGAATAAATTAACTGATCTTTATGGAGTGGATTATTGTGATTTAAAAGAAAACAGCTGAAAGAAAGGACAAAAAGAAGGGTGCAATTCTTCTTACGTTTAACAGAAGTTACAGAAACAATACAATTTCCACAAAAAAGAAAACTTCCTTGCTATTTTATCAGTATCCTTCTTTAGAGAAAATTTCAGCATTTCTTGTGGGTTTACTAGAGGCTGTTGCCATAAAACAGAGGGGTTGCATAACAGTGCTGTGTTGAAGAATTTAATATGAGACAAGATCGGGATGTTCATCCACTTAAATCAGCTCAAGATATTGCTTTTGATGGAGACAACTTATCTGCCTAAACGTTTGGCACAAACATTTAGTTTCATTAATTTAGTATGTTTGAAAACAGGAAGGAGTTCAGGGCAAAAGAGGAGATATTTACAGTTTTACAGATCTGGGTCATAAGCCTGTTCTCCTTCTGTTTCTTCTTCTAACATAATTTACATTGGAATATAACTCAATAGTACTAAATTCAGCCTACTGAAGCACTTCTGCCTGTTGAATCCTGGATATCAGATGAAGCCAAATGTCACAGGAGTATGAATTAGTCATGTTTCTGCACTCATGATCATCATGAACCTGGAAGTCTTCGAAGCAGTAGTAGTGAAATAATTCATTTCCCTGGTCCCTTTGTCAGTTAATTCAAATGTCAATGGACAATTAGAGTTTCTGCACTCCAAGGTTCTTCACTATATCAATCTTCATGGTTCTTCAACAGTCTCACCCGACTGAGACTCCAAAAACTTACAGACAATTTGTGAATTTTTGATAAGAGAAATTGCCCATATACTGAAATAATCCACATAACAAAGTTGTATATCAGCCCAACTGAAGTGACTATGTTTTATAGTCAGTTACCAGATCCATCCTTTTTCTTGAACAATAATGTTGAATCACCTGTCTTCAAAAGTCTATGAAGACATCATGACACTGTCACCTAGGAATTTTAATTGTGTATGTAAAACTCATTGGACCTCAATGATTATCTTTCAGTTTGTTCTATCTTTCACTCTTCCCCATTTATCATGATGTACTTAATAACTCAGAGTAAAACACAGCCCAAATCAAAATAGTCAACATTTTCTACATTTTATTTCTGCTATGTATCTATCTGTAAAAGTAAGGTCTCTTTGTATATTCTGAAAATGCAGAAATACTGAGACATTCACACTACCAACCTTAATATCTGTGGTGCAACAAAGTTAAAAACAAGTACTAAAACCTCAGAATAACAGAGCATTCATGATCTCTTGCATAGAATCTATTTTGTAGGTATCATTTTTTCCTAAGATCCTACTTTTAAAATTCATTTGGGAACTTAGCTCACACTTTTCTGGAGTTTGAAATTCTGTGTAAAATTGTCTCAAGCAGTCTTCAAAATATTTTTTTCTGAAGGTGTTAATGAGTGATGAATTATTACTATGTGTGACAACAGCATTAGAAGCAAAAGAAAATGCAAGCACTGTTTATAAATGACTTGATTCCCTAAAACTTGAAAATAAATAGTATGAGACAGTTCAAATAACATTAACTGAAAGTTGCAACACTAAATGCAGAATCCTCTGTCAAAATCACTTGAATAATTTCAAAAATATATAGTGATATTTTAATATTTCAGTATTTTAGGTTCAACTTCAGTGCTACCATTTAGACAACCTAGTGTAAATATGATGATTTTTTTGTATAAATTTCTAAAGAAAAGAGAAGACAGACACATTATACAGTCCTACTCTAAGTGTCATTTTTCATTGTTTTATGTTTCATTTCACATAATATGCTAAAGAAAAAATATGCATAGGCGGTTTATAACAGTGGTGCTATTTTCTTTGCTCTGTTTCTGTGTATTTGTGTTCTGTTTCTCCTTTGCAAAACTGACACAAGTATTACTGTAATTATGATTTTTAAGAAGATTTCTGAGTGTTTTAATCGAATAGTCAGAGTATTCTTTCAACCCCACTCAACTTTGTATTATCAACTATTTAATCCACTAGACACTTTAGGCCATTTATATAAAAAGTCAATTCAACTGTTCTAATGTCTGGAACAAAGGGAGAAATACTTTGTTTTACTTATTGAAGCAAGACTTCACATGCAAATTCCCTTTTTTAATTATGAAGCACTAAGCACATACATTCCATTCTTCTCTTCTATGTAGTAGTAAAGGGTTGGCAGTAGGAGTTGTGAGTCTAGCCAGCAAAGGAAAGTAGGAAACTTTCAATATCTTAGGTTAAATATTTTCTTCAGAGTTAGAAGGCTTAAGTGACTGATCAGGCAGCCTGTTTCACTCCTTGTTATGGCTTCAAGTCTTTTATCCTTCTCTGTACAGATCAACACATATTTGGTAAAGTTTGTTGTTTTATCTTCATGTCTGGATGTCTTAAGCCGTATATTAAGGAAAAAAATCTCCCCTCAGAATATCCTAGAAAGCCTTCTCGCAGGACCGATCATTAAGAGAAACATAATAATCAGTCAGAAAAAAATATCTTCTTTAGCGAATTTCAAGCAGACACTTCTGAGGTAAGATCTAGCTATAGCTTAGGAAGCAGGCAATTACTAATAGAATGCTGCCATTGAAGGTAATGCTGAACAGCACTGCTCACTGTGCTTCTATGGGGTAATTCCTCTCTGCCATTAAGTAAGGTATATATTTTACACAAAGAAAAACTTCTGCAGCATTTACTAATAGGTTAATTAGGGGCAGTGAGAGGATGTTATGACCACTTATCTGTACACAGTAATTGCAGAAAAACAACTAGATTTTATCCTGATAACCTGTCTAAAAGTTACTACCTCAGTTGAGAGGCAGACCTTCATTGTTTAGAGTGTGACCACAGTGACACTGGATAATGACCATATAATGAAAAGTCAATTTTCATCACAACCTCTCTTTTCATCTGGAAAAATTTACTCAAAAGAGATAATTTAACAAGATTTTTAATTCTTCAAGGGTCGGAATGCAATCTTGTTCTTATCCTGCTCTCATATCTCCTTTCGAAAGAGGAAAAAGGCTCTCAATTTTCTAGAGATCTGAGACTGAATGCTGAGAAGAGATAAATAAGGACCATTAGTATCTCTTGGGGAATGCGAAGAAATTTATAAAACACAGTTAATTGGCTTTTATTCTAATCATTTGTATATTCCTAGGAGGCTTTTTTTTTTCAAAATATCACCTTTCTGTTCTGGCCCTCCAAACAAGAGTAATCACAAGCATTTAGACTAAGAGATATGATTGATTAATAACAATTTTTTATTACAATATTTTCCTCTTTTTAAAAATGTTTTTATTTTATTGAATAAAAAGCCGCATTTTTATTCAGTAGAAGTTTCAGTTCTAAGTAGTTCCACCAGCAAATAGCTTTAGCACAGCCCTTCTACTACTCAAATACTCACAAACCTTGATTTTCAGGAAAGAAAATTTATTAAACTGTGTCCAGTTTTCTCTACATTCTTGGATTTTATTTATTTCTTCTGAAAAGAGGTGAAACTCTTGATCCATATTTCCCAGTATACCTGCACCCTACAGCACTAAACTGCTCTGCCTGAAGAAACTGTGCTATAGCCACACTTTTGGAAGGTGCAAGTAACAGGGTGTTACACTGAAAAAGAAGAAAAAGAAATGCTGACATCCGTGAATCACAGTTCACCTAAGAGCAAACATGATAAAATTGTTCACAGGAAATAAAGTGGTACTGAGATTCTGTGTGAGATGGCACAGATGAATCATCACCAAATAGAGAGCTTCTGTGCATGTCTGTTCATCAGAAGCGACAGCTGAATAGACCACACGGCGAATATACAGCAATGACATATAGACCTATATATGGAAAAATGAGCTTTGCAATCAAGGCTTGAAGCTCCCTTTGGTGCCATAAAAGAGCTGTTATTTAGCTTTCTTGTGTCATCTTTAAGTGTTCTGGTACAAAATCTTTTTTTTGGGGAAGATCACCTGCACATTAAGATCTCGATCATGAACGATAACATTTATTCAGTTGGTTTTTTCTGATTTTCTGGTATGTTTCATATCTTTTAATTTTTTGAGACAGGCAGGTTGCCAAAGTATATTCTCCTCAGTAGTTTCACTTTTATAGTGGCAGCTGGGAACCACAGAAATGTTTTATTCTTTGCTCAGTGTATAACACAGGTGTTATAACATCAACAACATTTTCCACTCACTTGAGAGACCTATGTGAAAGAAAGATGAAAGACACGTTGACTGAGTAGGAAATGTAATGCAATAGAACTAGCTCCAAGCAGAAAATGTAGAGATTTTTCTTCAGTGATTTATGCTTTGAAAAAGAGGGCAGATCAAAAATGTGTGGGTTTATATGAGGACAAATTACACCCAATATACTCATATGACTGTTCTTGCAGCAGTCTGTACTCTGTTGTAACTTTTCTGTTTAACTGGAAATATTTTGGATTAGAGAATAGATTTTATGTTCATATGTTTATTAAAAATATATTTCCTCTCAACAAAAATGTTAAAATATACTTCTTTCAAAATAAATAATTGAAAAGTCTCACTTTAAATATGCCCGAATTAAAGAATTTGTGATTCTTCTCCATTTTTTGAACCAAACATTGACCAACTCAATGTGGGTATAGAGATAACTTCAACAAAACCAGATCTTTGCATTCTAAAGGACAAAACTGGTAGATAAGATAGTTTTCAGCAGATTATAATAGTTGGCATGTGTCTGCCTTGCTGTTAAAACACTTCTTAAGTCTATGCTACTAAAGTTCTTTGCAAGAGCTTCAGAAGAAGTTCGCAAAGAATTAATGATAAAAAAAAAATTTAGGAATTTAATAGCATAAATGTATTAAAATAGGTTTGTGGGGGAGGGAACAAAATTTATGTTAGGTATAAATTCAGTTTTATTTATTGTTATTAAAGGGATTCAGTTGTTACTGAATGTTCAAACATAATGATTGAAAAGAGTTGATGATCATGAGAACTCTTTCAGCTTTATGCAAGAGTAAAGCATTTTTTCAATTTTGTTTACCCTCTGAAATGAACTCTTAAAATGTCCATTCAATCTCTAAAAAAGAAAAAAACCAATACGACAAGCACTGACGCAGTCAGATTTTATAGTTCGCAAACAGATAACAGACTTTTATCCAGACAGTTTATCTGGATTATTAAATCAATATATGTGAATAGGGAGTATACTCACATGGAACATCGTGGGATTATATATTTGTAACAATACTAGATATTTATGGACTCATAAATTTAAAAGTTCTAAAACATCTATTTTGCTGTTTTTACTTTAAAAATCCAAATATAGGCAAGGCAGCTTTTACAGTCAACAATAATCCATGGGGTTTAGCATCACAATGCATCCAGTAATCAACGTCTAAAAAGCTGGTAAAAAGGATTCTTGCTTTCCAGAAACTCTTGGATTTAACTGTGTAGAAGAAACAACATGTTCATGCATGATAGAAGGGTCTTGAAAGTTTAAAAAATTCTTCAACTGTAGTTATTTTATTTTTTTTTCCCTTTCTCAGTTTAATAACTCTACAGCTAAAGCTAGCTTTCTAAAAGCCTCCTTAAGTGTCTGTGTTATACTTATGGTATTTATTGTTGGACTGTCTCTGGGATCAACTATAGATAACTTACTTTAATAAATAATCAACCTCCAAGTGAAAAACAGATTTCGTTATTAAAACTGAATACTTGATTTGGTTTAACATTTTTAACATTCTTATATTTAATATTATTTATATTATTATTCTCTTTCCTCTCAGATGTTTGTGTTCTCGGTTTTTATTCCCAGAAGCTACTGTTCATGAGCTTGTAAATGTTTATATTCTTATATCAGCCTAACTATTTTTCATACTGCTGGATGTTACAGCTTAAATGTGCAAACCTAACATTATAATTTAAATCAAGTGTGAGCTTTAATAAAAACATAATCCATTGATAAAACATAGTAAAAATGTCTCTAATATGTTTTTCTTTACAAGCAAACTTAGGTGATTTCTTTTTCTAGCTTATTTTTTAAATGGTCCATGATATGCTGCCTTTGACAGGTTTTTTACCATCTGTTTTCTGAAGTTGTTTTAAAACTTTTGTGTCAGGGATTTTGAACCTTTATCAGAAGTGAACACCATGTATATACTTTCATTTTTGACATCTCTCATTAAAGGAGTTAAAAGAGCTTTTGCACAGTTCTGTCTTTGGAAACTGAAAATAGATTTCCATCATCTTGATGGAAACCTGAAAATCCAAAAGTTGCTCTTTGGATGTCTCCTGAGAATAAGGACTGATACTATCAGCAAAGGCTACCAGCATGTCACAATGTGTTTAATAATCAAAATAAGTTTAAAAGAAGTAAGAAGAACAATCAAACTGCTGTGCATTCTATTTTGAAGGAGTGTGGCATCATCTATTGAAAAAAAAAAGAAGGAAAAATCCTGCTTTTCTTTCCTAATTGTCATTTGAAAAGATAAATTAAAACAGTTTTTCATGTTTATACATTGTCAGCTAAATGCATCTAAGAAGTCTGAGAAAGCATTTGGAAATAAGAATTTACAAACTGAGAAAGAAAGAAGTAAAAAATTAATAAACTACAAAAAGTAAAATATCTCTAAGCAAAAAGTGAGTTCTTTAGGTTTCCTCTGAGACATTCACGACAGAGTGAAAATAAATGAAGAATAGATATCTGTATTAGCAAACTTTGCATCACAAAGACATTCCAGGTGGTGACTCAGGATAGAAATCAATATCACTGTAAACAAATGCACCCATTATTGTAGGTAACTACCTAGATGGAGAGGAATTCAGGCTGATGGAGAAGCAACAAGCCTTTCAATTCCAATGAAAGACTTTTCAAGAGAAATAAGCTTTCAGAGCAGTTCTTTTCCTAAGATAGCCTCAGAAACATAGAAAATCAGGCTTTGTCTTCAGGGTCTCTGTGGGTTGCTCTAGCAGCTGCAAGTTGCAAAGAAGTGCAGGGATCATAATAGTGCATTAGTGCTGCACTGTATGTTAACTCCAAAAAGAAGTGACATTATTCTGAACTTATAAAAACACTGGATGCTATTTATGGATTAAATTGTTGTTAACATCCTTGTTAAACTGTTTTTAGCCCACATAATTACAAAGATAGAAAGGTAAGAAATATATGAAATTAGTCTGTTTTGCCTGTCCAAGAAGAAATAGTCTAGAGGAAGATGACTAAAAACTACTAGAAAGAGATAATTAAAGATGTTGTATCTTGCAAACAATTAAAACACAAGAACAGTTCTATGGTGATGAGACAGAGTTGGGGTTCTTCAGCCTGGAAAAGAGAAGGCTCTGAGGAGACCTCATTGTGGGCTTCCAGTACTTAAAGTGGGATTTTAAGGAAAAGGAGGAATAATTTTTTACGTGGGCAGATGGTGACAGGACAAGGGAGACTGGTTTTAAACTAAAAGAGATTTGGATTAAATGTTAGGAAGGATTAATTGCTCAAAGGGTAGTTAGGCCCTAGAACAGGTTGCCCAGAGAAACTGTGGATGCCCCATCCCTGGAAGTATTCAAGGCCAGCTCGGATGGGGCCCTGAGCAACCTGATTTAGTGGGTAGCATCCTTGCCCATGGCAGGAGGATTGGAACTAAATGATCTTTAAGGTCTCTTCCAACCCAAGCCTTTCTGTAATTCTATGATTCTATGATTCTCTGAAGCTATTTTTAGCTCTAAGTACAAACCAACTTGGATCTCCACTTCCTTCTGGTATCACAACAGGATTATCTTTCCACATTTGCAAACGACATTTAATTTCTCTACACATCTTCCTACATTTACATCCTTTCTTATCTTCTATTTACTTTGGAAATAAAGCAATGCAAAAATTCTTAAATGGGGTATGTATTTATCATGATTGTTTTCACTAAATTGTTTTCTTTTTCTTTAATCTTGTAATTACAGCACTAATTGGACACTTGAGGATTAAGATATTCCCAAGGTATTTTGTAACAGTATCTTCTCTTTAACGAGGATACTGAATGTCCCCTTGTGGAAATACTTGCTATTATTCTGCTTTAGAAGTTCTTTTCTATTCCAAAGTATGAAAAATTTAAGCCTGTGTGTACTACAGCGCTTAAGTTTTATAGTATTAAGCACTAAATTATGTGTCCAGGATCTCAATACAGTGAAGAATTAGATACCTTTGGTAAGGAGTCACTGACATAAGCAAAGAAGGTTTTACATTAAATGTTAAGAAATGTTGAAAAGCTGATATTCTGATATTTTTAAGAAATCTGCCCACTGCGCTTCAGTTTTAGGGGTGAGCTAAATTTACATACAGATTTACATACTTCTACCAGTCCAACCAATGCGATTGACTGTCAACTGACTAAAAGATGTTTATTAAAATCCTTACAAGGAAAATAAGTTTCATCCATCAGGAGAAAGTTGTTAGAGTGTGTGGGAACTGTTCAAATCCAGAATCTGCTGATAAGTTTTTTACTAACAAGATAACTTTTGATACTGTATTTGAAAAGCATCTCAATAATTGTTAGTACTTCACATGGTAAGAGATATTTAAATATGTGTTTCTGTGAATGAGCCCATTTATCGTAATTTTAAATATTTTAATCTACTTTTCATATTTAAATGCATAAAAACACAAATTAAAACAGCCTGTTATAGACCTACTGCATTTATTCTCCATTTAGCTTTGTGCCAGTTCTTGTTTTCGGTTTTCCTTCACCCATAAAAACTAATCTTAAGAAAAATTTTGATCATCTTCGTATAACACCTGGGTCAAGAACCATTGCATAGAACAGAATAGTATATTTATTTACAAAAGTCAAAAATGGACTAGCAAATGGTGAGAATAACAAGTTTAGAAAGTTTGATGATGGCCATGAGAAGCTGTAGAAAGATCTCTTAATAATTATCAGTCTAATGCAGATGACATTCAGTGCCAACAAATTACAAGTAAAGCATACGGGGAAAGAGTACTCTGAACTAGGTATTGCCTCCTTAGGAAAACCGAAAAAGAAAAGTTATAACAAGTCTTTGAAGACTGTTCAATATTGATATAGAAAAACAAAAAAGTGAGCAAAAAAACCCCGCAAACACTGCACAGTTAATACAGCAAGACAGAGGATAAAATATGAAGCACCATTATGCCAATGAATAAATTAATAACAGATATAAATATTTGACAGTTGATCTCTGAAAGTAAAGAATATTATTGGAAAGGCATAACTGTGGAGGGCTTTAACTGGAAGGAGATTGGATAACTTCAGGTATAGTGTGAGTTCCGTGCAAATGGAAGTTACACAGACAGATTCTTTGTCCTTGTTTGTAAAAAAGGGGATATATCAAAGTCTGATTTGCACAGAGAAGGAGGGAAATTAATTATTCCCTGTTTCTCAAAAAGTAGGCAAGAACCAAACTATATTTTCCATGACAGGATGAAAACAAAAGGTGAAGTCTAGAGTTCATTATAACAAGACAAGCATGAAAAGTTTACATGGGTTCAAAAACTGATTGTACCAATTCATTGAGGAGATTCAGAGAAACCTTGGTCTCAAACACTTCAGACACAAATTTTAAAAGGATGTGTCAGAAAAAGTGTAACTGTTTGCTTGCCCTGTCCTGCACTTTTCCCTAGACATTCACTTATGACTCAGTGTCAGAAATATTGGACACAGTCTCTGATAGAAAAAATGAAGAAACCTCTTGATACCAGAAATATGTTCTATTTTTATTTGTTTAGCCATGAGTCATCTGCAATGTGATAACTGTTGAGAACTGGCCTCATGGGCTCTTTTAGACACCACTCAGCATATAAACTTACCTGTTACTTAAGGATTTGGGGAGCAGCAAGGACCAGCAGCTCCAGGAGGACTGGTCAAACTCAGCTTGTCCTGTGCCCTCACCAAGGAGCACAGGCCCGTGGGGTGTGGGCACAACAGGCAGTGCCAGATGTTGGGAACAGGTGCACCAACAGATGCAAATACGGCAAGTGATGACCCAGGTCCAGAGGACGTCCAGAGACCCAAGTTCAGTGCAAAGTAGATGATGTCTGGGACATAAAAGTGAGGTGATGTGACTCAATGTATCTTAGGGAAAGAACTTCAAGCAATGTCAATTTATTTCCCAGTTCAGATGTGATAGGTGACAACTCATAGCATGGCCTCAGGTGTTGAGTCTAGATATTAGCTCAGCTCTTTGTGCTTACAGACTTGCGCATTTCACTCTGCTTTATGCAGAGTCCATAAAAGAACAAAAGGCTGGTTTTCAGTCTTGCAATGTACATATGCTATATATTTATCTGAACACCATAAGCATATAGAAAGGTACGAAATCACAGTAGCATTTGGCGGTTTATTCTGAATTCAAAAATTAATCAAAAAACTTATTCTGCAAACACATGGAGGTATTAGTAAAACTGACACTTCAAAGACTACTGACAGCTAAAATTTAATTTACTTTCTATAATGTCAAGAATGACTTGCCTTACATCTACATAGACCATAAGAAATCATCTTAAGCTTGAAGGAAGCCGTATGTAATCTATTTGAGAAGAGGAAATGAAAATCAAATTCTCAGTTCTAGTTGAATTGAAACATCCCAGGCAAAGGTGACAGAATAGATAAAACATTTATATTAAAAAATGCCATGTTGCCTGGAGCTTATTGATAAATGTTGCTTTATTAGACTCAGCTATTGCTGAAGATAAACGCATACAACTTTCATTGACTTCCTTCAGCTTATATTTTGATAATCATTCAGAGTACCAGTAGAACGTGACATTTCATGCTACTGAGTCAAATTGGTCTTACTGAACAGTCATAAAAACTGTAGAATCACTGAATCATTCATACTGGAACGAACCTGACAAGTCACCCAATCCACCTTCCTGCTCAAAACAGAGACAACTTTAAATTCAGACAAGAGATTTAGAACTTTGTTCAGAAGAGTCTTGAGTTACTAAAAGAACTCAGATTTTCTGGGAAACTTACGGAAAAGCTTAATAAATTTTGTAGTGATTTTGTTTTGTTTCAGTTTTGTTGGTTTGTTTTGGTTTTTCCTAGCTAGGCTCCCAGAAACTCTTCTGTTTCAATTCATGTCACCTGTCTCCCGTTCTTTCATTGGGTCCCTGAGTAGAAAGCTTCACTCCATCTCTTTGGTTACCTACTAGTAGGTATCAGAAGGCAGCTATTTACTGTTCCTCTACAATTTTTTATTCTTCAGACATAAAAACCCCTGATCAAGTCCCAGTAAGTCAGAATAACCTTTCTAAATTTGACCTATTGACAAGTCCTGCTATCTCAGGAGCTGTTGGCCACCTCTGTTGCCAAGGCACTCCTGGCTCCTGCTCATCCCTCTGCCCACAAGCATACCCAGGTCCTTTTCACAACAGTGGCTGAGCCAGCCTGCCCCAGCCTGTGCCACTGCTCAGAGCACCACACCTGCAGTGCAGGCTGCAGAGAAGGCTGTGGCTGCCAATTTTCCTTGGGTACTTTCTCCAATCACTGATGGGGACTGAGCCCCATGGTGTATTAGCACCATTGTGATTTCAGAATTTAGAAATTTATTTTTATTACTATTATTATTATTATCTAACTTTTTCATCTTTCTTCCTTGTTTTGCCAAAGCTCAATCAAACAAAGCATGTACTCATACACATACACACAAAAAATACTTCTTAATTCCTCTTTCAAAACCCTAAGATTGTATTTTTAAAGTAGCCCTTAACATTTTTTGTTATTATTGTTCTACTAAGTGTAATAAAATGTGTGCCTCACAGGGAGAACTGCAGAAAAAAGACAGATTGCTGCTTAAAATAACAAGGTATCAGGGAAAAAAATTGCCCCAAAATCTCTTGATGAAATGTTATGTCTAGTCAGGAAAATGGTAAAACTCCTATTAACTCTGATGATAATCATGATTCCACTTCATCCCACCACATAAGGCCTGTGTCAACTCTTTTGCACAGTAAAATATTATCTTGGGAAGCAGCCAGTAGAGAGTTTTCTTCTGCTTAATGCTGATAGGGAAGGATTCAATAACCTAACCTAAACAATGTCCTCACATAATGAGGAGCAGCTGGACCTTGTAAAAAGGAGGCTATACTGCAAAAGCAGCCTTCCTTAATGCAGAAGTCGTGTCCCTGTACCTGTCCTGAGTACATTTTCTGAAAACAGCAGGTACTAAAAGCTCAAGAGGAGAAGGCTGAAACATTTTCAGTTTAAAAAAAGTAACTTGACTGCCAGGAAATGACACTAATTTAAGGTCAAAGTTTCCATATAAAATGTAGTTATTTTTGTTGATATGTTTTGAAGTATTTTTACAAATATACTTTATTATTAGAGGCTTTGAACACACGTATTTGTTTATATAGTTGATAACATTCACATTAATGCTGGAAGAAGGAAAAAAATACCAAAGTCAAGAGAAAAATTAAAAAAAAAAGAAAAGAACAAGCTATAAATCAAACATTTTCCTGTGATGTTTACCAGATAAGAGGCAGAAATGCAACTTCACTTCCCATTTGGCATCTGTATTTCCTGTTAAGCAGCACTTTCACATAACCTCAGAGGTTCATCATTCTTTGTAAGTCCTTTTCTCTTTTTCAGCAGTTGTCTATTATTGCTGCTACAATCTATATAACTAAAGAGACTCTGATAACACAGCTGCTGCAGAAAAAAGTGGCTGCAGTGTCTATGTTAATGAGATCACTAATTTCTTGCATAAACATACCTTAAAGCTGTTGTGCTGCTTCATGTGTCACTAGCTGGGTTGATGAAATATCTTGAACAAAATATAAAAATGTTATTAACTCAGTTGTTCTTTATTTGTATTTCAGTAGGACCTACAAGCCGCAATAAGCTGAGATTTCAGCCAAAAATATCCTGTTTCCCTATAAAAACCTAAATAATCATACAACAGAACTTTAGTCTCTCCCTCTATGTGCTCTTCTACCCCTCTACTTCACTCTTATGAAACTTCCAGCTGAGGTCACCAGACCAAAAAAACATAGACCTGTTGGAACGGGTCCAGAGGAGAGCCACAAGCATTATTAGAGGGCTGGAGCACCTCTCCTGTGAAGAAAGGTTGAGAGAGTTGGCATTGTTCATCTTGGAGAAGGGAAGGCTCCAGAGAATTTTGTGGGCTTTCAGTATATAAAGGTAATTATAAAAAAGGCAGAGAAAGACCTTTTACAAGGACCTATAGTGATAGGACAAGGTGCAACGGTTTTGTTCTGAAGGACGGTAGATTGAATACAAGGAAGAAATTTTTTACAATAACAATGGTGAGACACTGGAACAGGTTGCCCAGAGAAGTTGCTCCACCTTTGAAACTGTTTAATATGAGGTTTGACAGTACTCTGAACAACCTGGTCTAGTGGAAGGTGTCCCTGTTCATGGCAGAGGGGTTAGAACTAAATGAACTTTAAGGTCCCTTTCAAACCAAAGAGTTCTATGATTCTATGATAGTATAAAAGAGAGATAAGAGACCACAAGGAAATAGAGATATAATGATCTTATGTACCTAAATACACCATTTAACAGACTATCAATAAAATGTTGGAAGCCTCTTCACTCCTAAATTTATCATATAATAGGGAAAAATATTTGTTTCAACATTAACAAAAGGAAAGAGACATTTTAGTATGTTAGGGGGTCAGTTTTCCTGACCATAAAAGCTTAATTCCTCAGCCCATGAGATATTCACCATCTATTCCATCAATCAAGATGCAGGAGAGATCTAGGATTAGTTCATACATGTGCTGATTCTGGGACTTAACAATTTATTTTTTCATTTCTGCAGATAATATCAACTTTTGTGGTTAATTACCTCCCATAGAAAAGGACTTGGGTTGCCCATCAGTCCATGGGACCACCGCAGATACATACATGGGCACGTGTTGTAATTCCTGCTTTAAAGCCTTTGTTAGCCTAAAGTTGGCCACATAGAGATATAGTTTGCATATTCTTGAGGTACATCTTTTTTGATGACAAGAGTTTGTCAGGATTTTTGCCATTGGCTACAAATAGAAGCTCAATTTGGACAGTTGAAATGTATCTAAAGCTAGGTGACATGATATCCATATCTGCCTTTTAAAAAAGAAGTGTTGGGTTTCTTATAAGCCCAGCTACCTGTTAGTATTGTTGATACATTCACATTCAAAACACAGACTTAGCCTAAATTCCTTGGAAGATGGCAGCAGTTACAGCAACAGACTAATAGCTTATCAGTCTCATCTGTAGACAAGACTGCCAAATCTTTAGAACTTTTACAGTAATATCTCTTCCAATTAAACTTTTTAAAAAATGGGCAGGAAGCCAGGATAGTTCAGCTATAGCCTGTCCTCAGCTAGAAATGTGACTTAGGTAGACAGCACTCATGGTGGGCCTTTTGCATATTTTGAATATGTACACTGTGACGTATTTGCAGAGCACACCGGAAATTTACAGACCAAGTGTGACAAGCATGGATAACTGAAGGCAATGTCCATATCCAAAGATGAGCCCAAACAGAGATGGAAATCTTTATTCTGGCAACTGCTGATTCTTGTACTTCTAAAAGTTTTTAGGCTTACATTATACAATGTGCAAACACAAGCATGTGTATAGACATAATCCAGGGGGTACCATTACCACAGCATCTCTTCTAGTAGTGACTCTTTTCTACGTTCTACCTGCACTTAGCGTTTGGCTTTCAAAGGCTTCAGTCTGGCTCTTCAAAGATAAGATAGGGTATTTTCATTGTATAACACCCTGTCATGAAATTTGTGTACCAGTTTGTAGCACCAGCTAAGTGAGGAAGACATACACATAATGCAAAGTCTCAAAGTAAACACGGAAAAATGAGAAGAAAAGTAACAACATAGTGTGATCTCAAAAAACTGAAAAATATTCTAGTAAAGAAAAAAAACCATAAACGAACAGAATAAGTAAATCAGAATATGTGGTTTCTTTTTAAATAAGTTTTTTTAAGACTGAGGTTGTTCAGAGATACCCTAGGTACTTCTGAATAAAGTAGTTTGAGTATTGAAGAATATCTGTGCTTCATGGCATTTTTCCAAAGTTATTTTACCCCACTTCTCATTGATCCCCATGGGAAGACTGCCACACTACAATATTAGTCAACACCTAAACTAAGTTGTTTAGAGCTAGGCCAGGCTGTTCCCTTTTAGTCTGTTCTGGTCTGTGGTGATGTCTTTCCTTAGGTATTTAATAATTAATTTCTTGGCTACTTTCAGCATTTCAACCATTAGTGAGCCCCCTGGAACTAACTATATGTTAGTATCTCCATGTATGTTGCACTCTTCTTTCAAATTTATTTCAAAATATGTTTCAAAAGCAATTTATGCTGAATTGTTTTCAAGCTGCTTCTAGACACAGCTTCTTCAGTCTGAAGGATTGTTAGCTCTGACTTGACACTGAGAGTACCTATACAGCATGCTTGAATATGCATTTCCATTGTATTTTGAGAATAAAGTCATATTTTTGCTGTAAAGTTATGTGTCCTGTTAGAAATACAAGTTCAATGACAGAATCTCCCATTTGTAAAAAAGCAGCTCTACAGTACTTCAATACTTTGCTGAACATTCAGTCCTCACAAGATACTACAAGTAACCTTTCACCCAACTGCTCATTTTATTTTAGGTTATGCTACCCTTGCAGTAAATTTACATGCACAATTCCAAAATACTCCTATAATGTGAATTGAAAATTGCACAGTTGAGATACAAATATATCCTGATAAAATACACCATTCAAGCTTCTGGAAGCATCTAAAATATAGAAATATAACTAAAAAATTTAATAGTGACATATTATTCACTAACTTCAGTAGGTCTGATTATGTGAGGCCAGAAAGAAAGGCAGACAGGCTGAAGCAATAGTTCTTCAAGTAAAAGAACACGTTGATGCTTTTACAGAAGCCTATTTACTGGAAATTATATGCTTTCTGGTTACTGCAGCAGCAGAGCAGACTTTGCAGTGGCAAGGCAATGTGATTTACGATTTTGATGATGTTGCAGTTGGCTGGTTCATGTTTTCCAAAAGTTGTCTTAATAGCCCAGATTGGTCATTAAAAGTCAAAAACTGCAGCAAAAAGAACTAGAGAAATTTCATCTCAACGTGGACATAAACTGATATGTCCTACAGGTTAAACTATTAAACACCTGAATTACCCCTAAAAAGAAAATAGAACTTTTTGGGTTGGGTTTATTTCTCTGGAAATTCCAGTTAAAAAACCCCAAACAAACAAACATGGAAAGGCACATGATTTCTTCAGAGGATTCTATTGTGCTATTGACCACAGATCCTACGCTCCTACTGGATGTAGTGGGTTGACACTGATTGGATGCCAGGTGCTCACCAAAGCCTCTCTATCACTCCCTTCCACAGCTGGACAGGGGAGAGAAAATATAGCAGAAGACTCATTAGTCAAGATAAGGACATGGACGTCATTCACCAGTTACTGTCATGCGCACCTCTTAGAGGAGACCATCCTCCACGGACTTCTCTTGTGTAGGCCCCTTACTCTGGCTCCAGTTCCTCACGAACTGCTCCAGTGTGAGCTTCCCATAGGGTCACAGTCTCCTTTGGGCATCTACCTGCTCTGGTGTGAGGTGTCCTGGGGACCTCCATAGGTTGCAGGTGGATGTCTGGTCCAACATGGATGTCCACAGGCTGCAGGGGGCAGCCTGCCTCACCATGGTTTTCATCACAGACTGCATCACCTGGAGAACCTCCTCCTCCATCCTAATATTTGGCATTTGTATTTTTATTATTTTAGATATATAGCCATGTCTCTTTCAAAGTATTCTTTATTTTTCCACTGACATTTTATCCTGCTGAAAGTTTCTAACAAGATCTGTACAACAAAACTTTCAGAGAACTCACTGGGAATCTGGTCAGAACCTGTTGCTGTTGTGCCTGAAATAGCTAAAGTTCTGATGTAATGCAAGATGACATAAACAAACTGCCAGAGCAGCATTCCCTTCTAACGACAGCTCAGTGATTGAGCATCTGAATCTATGGTTCAATTATATCTGTCTAAAGGTAATTCATGAAATACTAACTGCTGTTCAGATGGACACTTATTATTGAATATTTTAATTACTATTAATTATTAATTTCCAAACTTCTCTTTGTTTTCCAGAATTGTTGGAATTGTCTGAAGTAAGTCCACTTGTACAATATCCTCTGGAAAGTCTGTCTGCTTCTTTCAGCTCAAGTCAAAATCTTTTGCTGGCTGGTTTCATTTGGAACACCAGATATGAAACTGTTGATCCTTCTGTACTTTCACTAAAGGAATGTGGTTTATGTTTTTTCTTCTTTTGACAGAGGACAAGAAAGTCACTTTATCACAAGGATCTTGATTTCAGTAGACTCTAATGCACTTTGATATCAAATTCCCTTTTATTTAGAAAATTTATAGTACTGGCATTTTTTCTGACCAAAGCACAAAAACAGGAACAGTAATTCAGCCTGCTACAGCTATAATTTCTATTTTTATCTATGCATAAAATTTTATCCTTCATATTTTACATTTCACAATGAGCAGCTTGGTAAATTTTTGCACTTTAGACAATTAAACATAAGTTTGATACATATAGAGCTGCCAGCCAGCTTGGCCTGCTTTGGAAAATCACATATCAGTCTCAATTGCTTAAAACTAGAGTTTTGAGTACTTCCTTCTATTTATTCAGGCTTGCTAATGCCTTCTTTTTTTCATATACATTCATGTACAAAATTTTTGGTTTACTGTACAAACATCCTGTTTGTATTTTAGGCATTCTTACTGAGATACACATAGACTCATCTACAATTTATAGACATAAATCAATTAAGAATCTGAGATTATTGAAGTGTACTTTCAATACATATATTTAGAGGTATTGAATACAACACCTGGTCTTAAAAACCAGTATTTTAAAGTAAGTTTCTGCTTACATTTCCTTAGTTCCTTTCTACTACTTAAATTTGATTTGTGGGCCCTGAAGGTGCTATTCTACAATTTCAGAATCAGTATGGGTTTAGACATTCCTATGGGAGAGTTTAGGGTCTTTTCCGCTGTCTCCTCCCTCCTACTGGCTCAGTCCTGAGCTATATGGGATTTTATTTCAGGGAAAACTGAAATAAACAGATTCTGTCATTTAAGATCATGAAATTCCTATTTCGTCCAATTTATAAAGACGGCTGAATTTCAAAAAAAGTTAAAGTTCCAAAGCAATATCTTTACATCTAGACTATTAACCAGTATAATTAGCAATTTTTCCAGCTGAGACTGTTTCCATCCCTATTAAATAACTGAACATTCAATGGGACTCAGAAAGAGAAGGAGAAATTGCAAACCTGATTGTACAGCTTGTTGTTTGGTGTTCTCCTTTGGGATACAGAAAAGTCAGGTTACAAGTTTCTGCTTCAAAATCTGGTTTAATTATTTATACAAAGAGAAATACGTTCAATTGTATACCGAGAGGAGTTCACACTAGGATATCCAGTATCTTGATGATTAGGCTACTCCCACGGGATGCTGGAAGCCTCTCTTTCCATTCCTATGCCAGTGAATATTTAATAATTTATACACAATAAAATTGCTTCAAGACAAACTCACAAAAGATGATCCAGTACCTCAGAGATTAGCATATTTATTTGCAATTTAAAAAGACCTGATTTCAACCCTCTCATCAAATCAGAACACCGAATCAAGAAGCACAAATGTTTGGAAACAGATTCCTCTCTCCTAATGCTTTGAACTCTGGTGCGAAATAAAAAATAAAGAATTTTTGTGGAACAGAGGATTTGTGAGACAGCTGAACTGGATATTCTTTTCCTGAGGAGGACACTTTATTGTAAATATGTAATACCAAGAGTTCTTGATACCCATCTTAAAGTGCTCCCATATCTTGGCATTCTCATTTTGTGAACAGGTGTTAGCTTTTGTGAATCTTACTTGTAGACACGTGGTTTCCTATACTATGCGTGGGAAGTCTGGCCTTTAAATTTGGAACCCAAGGTTATAGCAAATTGCAATGGGTCTAAAGGTTAGAAATGCTACAATCCAAAACTAATCGACTTCATTTCTATGCACAGAGAAAATACTCATTTGTATCCAAATTCCTTGTACATCTATACCACAGATGAAACAAGGCTACTTCAAAATGTATAGCTGTACAGATGAATTCCAGTTGGCCCCCAAAAGAACATTTTACTTAAATCTATTCTGTGTGTAATGATACAGAAATGTTTAGCAACTAAAAGTTCTTAAAAGAAATAACTTATAGAAAAGCTATGCTTTTTCTGACATACTATGGCTCACTTAATCCTTATAGCCTTTATAATGTGGATTTATTTATATATTATTTGCATATTTATAAATGCATCTACAAGTATTCATTAGCATAAAAGGTAAATAAAAGCACCAATAGCCTTGTTAAACATTGGAAAACAAAATAAAGAAAAAAACCTTCTTCTTGACTAAAGGTGAAATACATTTCTTTCTTTAAAGGATATTAGCTTCTAAGTGTCAAATTCATAGTATGCATGAGTCAATAAGAGTCGGGTAATTGTATAGTCCAAAAATATTCTTATTCCCCTTGAATACTTATATTACTTAAATATACATAAGGTCTATAAATTTCTCAGATTATCTAAATAAAGCTATTCAATAAGCACTCAAAGCAAAACAGGAAAAATGGAAACTTTGAGCACTATCATAGTGAAAAAAATGACTGCAATTTCAGACAAGACCTCGGATTTTACTTCATAGAAAAAAATGGAATTGCACAGCAAACTGTTATTCTAAATGATCACTATCATTGTAAATAATAAAAGGAATAATAAACATAATATGTGCATCATAATTTTATTTATTTCTAGTAGGTGTATCTAAAACTCCTAAGTGAAAGAGAAACTGTTTAGAAGAAACCGCCAATTTTAATACCTCCCTTGAGCAATGAAATTATTTACTCAACAACAATAAAATTTGAAATTTATCACCATGAAACAAAATGTATAATCTACGCTGTGCAGGGAAATAATTGTAGTAGTAATAGTAGTAATAATGTTGCCATACATAAAATATATCTTCCCCCTACAATCACCAAAACAAAAAAATCTGTAACACTTGCTTATAGGGAAAAAAGTGCTTTAATTTAACCTGTTTTTTCCTTTTGCATGCCTATTATGTTATGTCATGGAAAGCATATAGCTCATTGTTTTTCCAATTGGTCTGTCACACCATTTTCAAACTGCATGTGTATCTCAGGCTTTGATCAGCACAAAGGTAAAAAATTAAACTGGGGTTCACAAATAATTAAAGGTGGATGAGATCCCAATGCACACTATGATCACATCAATTTTCAAAGAAGACTGTGTCAGAATATATTTAGAGTGCTCTCATTTAAAGCTTTTACTGTGTGAACACCTCTCCATCCAGGAGCTATTCATTTTAGTGTCATTTGCCAGGCAAACAGAAATTAAAGTACCTAAAACTCCTGTTTGTACATCTGACCAATATGTGTGCAGAACAGCCAGCAAAGGGTTTTCTGAACTGAACACATTCAGTGTGCAACTGCCTAGAACTAATTGATGAAGATGAGGGTAAATATTTGCATATTATGGCGTTTTATTAGCAGATCCATGCAGCCAAATCTATTGCTTTCTCCATTCTCAGAGATGTGAAAAAAACCCCTGAAATTGTGTCTATGTTTGTTTTAAACTTTTGAGTAGAGCTTGAATAGAGTTAAAATATGTTCAGTAGTTCATACTGCCCTTACTTAAACCCTTAATCTTACAAAAATCTCGAAGGGAGGTTTATATCCAGTAATTGTTAACTATCCAAAACCAGCATGTACTCAGTATTAGTCAAATAAATCAGCTTTTTAGCACCCTTCAGAGCTTCACAAATAGACCTACTAGGGTCTTATGATTTCCTAACCATCCTCTGCTACCGAAAAGATTGTTGTAGTTTGACAGTGGCCCAGTGCCAGGCACCCACGATAGCCACTCACTTGCCCTTCCCTGCTGCAGCTGGGAAGAGGAGAGAAAAAAAAAATTAAATGAAGAGTTCATGAGTTTAGATAAGGACTGGGAAAAAAGATTCCAAGGGCAAAACAGACTCAACCGAAGTTGCAAACTGAATTTATTACTAACAGAATCAGAGGAGGATAATGAGAAGTAAAATAAGCCCTTAGAACACCTTTTCCCCCCAGCTCCTCTCTCCTTCCCACCGACAGCACAGGGAGATAGGCCACAAGGGTTTCGTCAGTTCATCACCAAGATTTAATTCCGCTGCTCTGGGAGAAGAGTCCTTCCCTGTGAGGCGGTGGGGTCCCTCCCACAGGAGACAGTTCCCCGTGAACTTCCGGCCATGGGTCCACTCTCAAGAGCAGCAGCCAAACCGCACCTGCTGCAGCGTGAGCCCCCCCCACGGGCACACAGTCCTCCCAAACTGCTGCGCCGTGGGTCTCTCCCCACGGGGCGCAGTCCTCCAAGGACAGGCTGCTCCAGCCTGGAAGCAAGAGCCCTCTCTCTACACCTGGTCTGCCACTGCCACACAGCCTCCTCCAGGCACCCACCCGCTCCGGCGTGGGCACCTCCCCCACGGGCTGCGGGTGGATCTCTGCATCCCCCGTGGACCCATGGGCTGCAGGAAGACAACCTGCTTCACCATGGTCTTCACCATGGCCTGCAGAAGAATCTTGGCTCTGGCACCTGGAGCACCGCCTCCCCTTCCTTCTCCACTGACCTTGGTGCCGCCATGTTGTTTTCCCTCACATGTTCTCACCTCCTCCTCTTCTGTGACTAGAATCCAAAATCTTGTGACTTTGTTTTGATTTTCTTCTTAAATATGTCATCACAAAGGTGTTACCAACCTCTCTCATTGGCCCAGTTTTGGCCAGCAGCATGTCTATCTTCAGAGCCATCAGAGATTGGCTCTGCCAGACACAGTGGGAAGCTTCCAGCAGCTTCCTCAGAGGAGCCATCTTTGTGACTCCCTGCTACCTAAAACCAGGCCATGCTGAACCAATACAGTAGGGCAAGAGCTTTGTGGTGTCTTTTGTACAGCTCAAGACTAATGACAATTATTACTTTATGAGGAAGAAAGTGTTCAATAAGCCATTTATGCCTTAAGAAAGAGAGACTATACTAGATCAAAAATTTTAAATACCAAATACCATAGTTTCAAATTAAGAACTGTGACAAATTATGATCTTCCTTCATTCCTTCCTTCTTCCTACTTTGATCCAATCCCACATCATTCTACCATGACAAAATTAATTTTACTATGTTTGAACCTACTTGGTCACCTGTCTCCATGAAAGTCTTGAAACTCTCTGAGATATGAGAGCTCACTGTGCCTGACAGATTTTCTCCAGAATTCTTCAGTAAAGCTATGTCTATGGCTTACCTTGGTTGGGGAGTACTATTAAACAGCTGTTGAAAGATAAGCATAGCCAGATTTCTTTCCTGGCAAAAGCAGGTTGTAAAATCCTTATGCTGAGTCAAGGTTAGTTGTGCTGAGCATTGTCCCTGCTCTCCTATCAGGCAGCATAGACAAGTAAAGAATAAGACTTGATGACAAAACTGGAAACATAAACAGAACTTTTCAATCAAAAATATAAAAATCAAAAATATTGATTTTTTTATGACAGAATATTCTGCATAAAATATTTTGGCGTTGGGAAGGTAGTTTATATGATATTCCATTTATGTGAAGTACAGTTTGGAAAGTGAGCATGGCTTGGAAATAAGAGCATCCTTCTTTTTTTGTGGCTTATGATGTAAAGCATGGGAAAAAACCAGTCCTTTACTTTCCCAGGTTAAGGAAAGGGCAGATCTTCATCAAGAAAAAACTTGCTTGACTGTGTGGTTTGGGAGAGACAGGCTACTAATGGTGTTTAACAATCCCAATCATGTTAATTCTTTAAACTGTCCAATAGAAAATGTACTTAACATCTTGAAGTAAAGTATATGGGAAGCTATTATTCAATAAGAATTGATGTCCAATACACAGTTCAAATAGAGGTTTGAACTTGAGTTTGAGATTTTGATTTTTTACGTGGGAGAACTTTTTTTCCATCAGTAAATTGGTGAAGTCATCAATTTAAAAAGAAAATGAGAGGGGAAAATGGGAATTAAACGAAACAAGCTCTGGTCTAAGAGGTAAGATAAAAAACAAATAAAATAAAAGAGAACTTGTAGAGTATTTACCAAAACTGTTTCCTGTTTTAACTTTTTTCTAAGTTATTGTCCTAAACAATTCCTCTAAAAAATCTTGAGCTTGCACAGCATACTCAGACTATGATATATACACACAAACTGAAAGTCAAAAAAATATTGCAATGAAGAATCTTAAGCTCTATGATTCATTTTATTATAAAAAGATACAGGAAGTTGAAATGCACAGGAGGAATACTAAAGTTAGTGGCTTTTAACTTCAATGAATTATATATTGATTGTGTTATGAAAGTTAATGAGACATCTTTGTTCCAGGAAAACCTACATGAAGGCATGCTAAATGATATCTTCAATTGTAATTTCAGAAAGATTCTGAAATTCTTCTCATCATACGAATGTTTAACTGTTTCAATTGTGCAATCTCTCTAGAGATCAGCATGGAGAATATCCTCCCTTGTGTCTGGAGAGAAGTATGATCATCACAGCTGCTACAACCCTTTATGCTATCCTGGCAATCTTAGCTGGTTTCGTTAGCTGTGCTTAAAAAGAACAAATGTTGCACCCATGTAAACATTGCAGATTGATAAGTGAATGACAACCACAGTTGTGTAAGTGCTTGACAATAAATTGTTTCACAAGAGCATCATACATTTTGAAGAAGTAGAAATTGCACATTTTTTTAGGTGTGAGGGTAATTATTAGTGAATAAGACCGGCAGAATTCACCCAAAAGATCTCCTGAGACAGCTTTGCAAATGAGACACGATCATATTGCATCAACCTTGCAGATGGCTACAGCGAGAAGTGCTAAACCTATGTCTAACAAGGCTAGGCCTAGAATATGTATCACGTAGCATTTTATATTGCTGAATACATGTACTATGAGACACCAACTTAAAACTCTCTATAGAATCAGTGAAGACAAAGAGACTGGGTAATCCCATCTACTTCAGGCATTTGATTTAGGGTATAAAGTACCTTGTAAATCTTCCTTGCTCTTCAGCAACTATAGAGGAAGCTTCCACCACTAGATCAGATGGGATACTCAGGCAGTATTCAGGCAGATAAAGTTATTTCATGATCCCTATCATAGAGTTTCTAAGTTCTTCTTTGATGCAGTAGTCAAAATGTAGTAGTAGTTTGGCCGTTTGTATATTTATATTTACTAACTGAATATTGAATGGAAAACTGTTTAGCATTTAGGATAAAATGAGATTGAAACTATGCATTTGTGTTTTATTTGATAATTCATCTCATGTATCAGTAATATTTTGTTTTAATGATATTATATAGCTCCATATAGGATAAATTTCTGTGACCTATTTTCATATCCCAATCATTTAAGAACCACTATGAAGGAGAGTGGGCTATAAAAATACATTTTTGTAAGTGTATTTTCTGTGTCAAATGAAGGCTTTTGGCATGTCTCATGTGTCCAGTGTAAGTGTTATCTGTCAGTGTGAGAACTGAATCAAAATCAGTAGGAAACAGAAAACTTGCAATAAGAAACACTGTCTGGAACAAAGGAAACCAATAACAACTGACCAGAAGCTAATGAAAATGGATGGAAAAAAGGAGAAGAAAGAATTGACAAAAGAAGGCTGCTCATGCTAAGGATAAATAATGAAGTAGCATTGTTTATCCTCATTTGGCTACCCATCTTAGAGGATAAACCCCCAATTCTGACACAGTAGTGAAAGAGAAAATATGAACCCTTTCTAAACTTGCTCTGTATGCAAATTGACTCCTGTTGTGGAATCTTCTACTGTCTCTCTTCTTTTTCCACATTAAAAGTTATTTTTTCCATATGTGTTACAGACACCTCCTCAAAAAACAAATTCAAAAACCACCAAAAAACCAAACAAAATAAAAAAACCCAACCAAACAATAAAAAACCCCACCAAACTAAATAACTAAACAAACATGAAACTTTTCTGCATTTGTTTCATATTGTGCAGTTAAAAAAAAAAAAGGTAGTTTAGCTCAAGAATATTCTGTAAATTTCCTTTTATCTATTCTATTTTTTTAATTTCTCACCTCGCTGATCTTTCTAAACCTTTTTATGATTATAATAAAGAAAAAATATGTTTTCTTTCTCTTCTAAACTGAGCATATTCTTCCAAATACCTCATTTAGCAGTTGTTAGTTACTTTGGGTGCCAAGATCCACAGAAAAATCTGCAATTTTGCTTTTCCTTGGTTTATAATTTTATGGCTAACAAAGATCAGTAGAAAAGGCAAAAAATTAAATCACATAGTTTTATAATCTACCAGCTGCTATAGAATTACTCTAGTACCTTTTTGTTATTGCTGTGCTCTTACTCTTCTTTCCTGATTTTAAATTATCTATTTAATGATCACACAATCTATGATCACACAAATTAAGACATAAACAATGTTTGAAATACGTCACCTGTTCCTCAAATATATATAAGGAAAAAAGTGCATTGTGAACTAATATTCCTTGAGAAACAGGGTATCTTCCTTTAATTACTCTAAAAATGTAATCATTCTTGCATTGACAGGAAAATGCCACTACCTAGGATTTATGATCTAGATTTAAAGACTTGCTAGACAGATCTCAGTGGTTTATGCTAGATGAAAACTAGGTCCAAAAATTGGATTAATCACAACTTTTTATCTAAAAACTTTGAGGGTCTTGTCCCTTGTGTTGATTTTGGCTGGGATAGTTAATTTTCCTCATAATAGCTATTATGGTCTACCGGGGAAACGACTGAATGTCTGAGTGGTTCTTAGCTGTCGGTTGCGGTTAAACCATGACATCCTTGACACCTCAAAAATTAATCAAGTTTGTCCACTAGCTGTTTTTGAGACCATAATAACAACCACAAAATGCATCTGCTTAGATACAGGATAGATCTCTACTCCCAGTGGAAATCTGAAGTCACAAAAAAAGTTATTTTTGACATACTGGGAATATGTTATCTGTTATTACCAAATCTTGTTTAGAATCACTTTAAAAAAGTAAAAATAAGCACTTTTTAAAATATGACTACTCTTGAGGTATGATTCATCTCACCTAGACTTTGCTGTTAAATTGACAAATTTTTTGTTCCTAATGCCACAATGTAGGTTATTCTAGTCCCACGAGAAATTACCTTCAAAAGATCATTCATCCTACCAAAGACAGATAGGTTAGGAAAGTATGAATCACACTCTAGATATACCTGTGTTGCTTTGTCTGCTTTGGAAGACAGACAAGCAGCTGACACAACAATGCAAAGGCTAAAGATGACACATGAATGCTATTTCCAATGGCTTTTCTACCTTCCCACGAGAATCAGAATTTGAAATGTCTAGTATTTTAGACAATATACACATACATGGATCAACTCTTGGAAATTGATCTGTCTTGATTTTAAATTCACTCTGGATGGATCATTAGTTAATTTAAATTTAATTTAAAGTTTAATGTTAATGCTCGTAACTACTGACTTTTCAGTACATAGATTTTTTTCTTTCTCAGATTCAGAAATGTATGTCCTGATCATTCATGTGCAGCTGTCAATGATGCCTTTTGTCCTAGATTTATGCTTCAAGGTTTAGTGTTTCATTTTCTCATGACTTGCATTGCATTGTATGGTAACTGCTCCTGTTTTTTAAGATAGTAATCATTTAAATCACATTATCTGGCATTATTTGAAGAAGATAATACTATTTATATGGCAAGTGATAGTCTGCTAGCAGTAATTGAATGAAAACAGATTTACTTCTGAAAGATAACTCTATGTTTTTCTTGATGATGATAAATCAAAATATTTCAAGAAATCCATGAAAAGGTTGTACTGTAAAAACTTTATAAAACCCAACACAAATAGTTTGCAGTTTTCCTAGGTCAATAAAATAGTCTTCTGGTTCTATTCTGATCTATTGTATCAAGACAATAAAATCTCACCCAGAAATTCCGTCATTCAGCCACTATTTTCTGCTTAGCTTTAGGGCATAGCTTTATGACATCCAGCTTGGATTTAATGTGGTCTGACTTACAACAAAACAAAACAAAGCAAAACCCCAAAGATATTTACCTTTAGACTGAACTTTAGGGATAAAACCATTAATTCAGTGGAATGAATTGGACTTTTGCCACTGATGCCTTTCAGATTAGTATATCTACAGAGAAGCTTTTGACATGGTAAAACCATGTCCCAAGTCTGGGGATCAAACAATGAAACTTTTATGGTGGAATCAAATTGGTTCAAAGACCTGCTATCTACTTCTTTCCAATTTATATACCAAAGACATACTGATAATTCTGCTGTAATACCCTTGTAATCGCTGAAAGTTTATTATATCATGAAAATTAATAGTGGCTTTTAAAGCTCTGCAAACGAATGTCAGTTTTTACTAAATTTCATATGACTTTACTAACTGACTTATACAATGCTGTGTTTTCAGCTGGTAATGAAACATATTTTCAAGCAAAATGCTTTAAGACAGATTTTTCCTTTACCTTTCCTGTCCTCTGTTTAGTGAATATTGATTTTCCACTACAGGGTTTCTAATGAACTGGAAGCCAACCTATCTTCCTTTATTTACACTTTTCTTCTACATAGTACATTAGCATTCTCAAATTACATGTAGATATGTGTAGTGCAAAATATTATTTTAATTGAATTCAGAAAAGTTTGGGAACCCTTTTCAGCAACAAAAAAAGATACAGTATCCCTCTTTTTTGTACAAAATTATTCTAATCCTATATTCATTGTTAAAACTAGAATTCATTAGAAAAATTAGAATTCTTGCCTTCCATTCTATTGTCTTTACAATGACTACTACTTAAGATTTAGTATTTTTATTTAGTACACCAGGCAGCACTGAGGATGTCTTTGTACTCTACCACAAACAACTGTGTAGTGCAGACATTTGAGGCCATACTGCTGACTTGGATATTATTAGCAAAACATCATGAGCAGTCTGGATCTCAGCGAGGCACAACTGATCAGCCAAGCTAGACATGAAATGCTGAATCCTGAGCTGTCACAAAATATAGATAGATGTATCCCAGATCCCTATTTTAGCTCTTGCATTACATATTTACTTCAAACAAGCAACATGGCAAGGGCAAGTGGATATAAAGAGATAACAAGAAAGCAAAGCTGCTTACCAGTGTAGGATCTGTATGCAAATATTCTGTTGTATTACAGAATCTCAATAGGATTTTCAGAAGTCAGTGTTGTCAAGAAAAGCAAATTTTGTCTGTTATTTAATGTGGAGAAAATACTGAAATTTCCAGAGAAATGAAAATTCCTAAACAAATTAAGGTTAAGTTCTTAATGCATTCAAAGTTTTACGTATTCACTGGCAGAACTTAATCCTAGCTTGAGAATATGGGCAGCCATCACTACCTAGATTACTGTAATGGTAAATAAAATCAAAACATTAATAAATCTTAAATGGAGAAAAGAAGCTTCAAACAGTAATGAAAAACGTGTTCAAGACTATTCTGCAATTAATTTTAATAAGCTTCAGTATATTATTAATCTCAAATTTAAAAAAAGCTGCGCTTGCAAAGCTAATTGTATTTCTGTGTTTTTTTGTTTCGATAGAAAAGAGAGAGAGAAACTTCAAAGTTGAAGAAAGATTGTTGGAGACAAACCCAAAGAAACGAAAAATATATCCCCAACGAAAGTCAGAGTCATGAAGAGAAATGCTGCTGTGTTTGTTTCATGTGTACTTCAACAGTCAGAACAATACCTGCTAGAGCATGTTAGTGCAGGAGTTCTTCATGAAACCAATTCCACACACATAAAATTGTCATTTTTTAATAGAAATAGTGGATGAGAAGCACTAAATTTTGAAGCAAAAGGACTAGATTTATTTGAGCTTTAGTTTGTTTTTTCTGTTTTTCTCTGCTTTAGACAGTAACAAATATGAGAGACTAGTATTTGAATATCTTGTACATCTTTGATGCTATTAACTACTCACTTCAAGAAAACAAGTGATCTGCTTACTTTATGTGTCTATCTAAAAAGCATGTAAAAGCTTCTTTCAGAAAATGGCTACTTGGACTTGTGTCCTGATGAGTGTCTTTCTACACAGAGAACACAATTTGGTTTGAGACAAACAGGAGTTTCCTATTATTGTCAGTGTGAAATCAGTGCTGTGCAAATACAGAAGGAGAACATTTTAGCACCTTGAGTACTTAATATATCGCGAGAGTTGTGTTTACACACTTGCACAGTTAGGCAATTTTATGGCAGTAGACATTGTCAAGATTACAGGATTAGCACTAGATCTGTGAGGTCCCTCTACTTCTTTTGTCAGTCCTAACCCTTGAATATTTAAATACTAAATTTCCTAGGGAAACAGGTTAAGATATTTAACTTTGAGTATGGATTTTAACTTTCAACACATGCATGTATCTTAGTTTACAGGATTTTTACTTAACTAAAAAATCATCAGTATATTATTTTCATTTTGTTTTACTTAGATTTATTTAATAAAGCTTCATCCAGCCATTAAAAAGTGAAGAGAATGGACTAAAATTACAGCCTGCAATACATTTAGTGCCAGAAATTTGAAGTACGTACTTACTAGATCCAATGGCAACTTTACAAGGTTAAAACCTGTGAATCACACCCATAGCAGGAATCCCATGCTCGTCAGAATTTGCATGTGGAAATGGTAATTTGGAAAAGCATATACAGTTATGACATTTTGAAAAGACAAAAAACTTATGGAAATTCCCTTCCTAGAATTCATCAAAACACCTCATATGTGTTATATGAACAATAAAGGCTTCAGAAAAATCACGTATTTAACATTAGTTTTCATATTAGTAACTCAAAGCTTAAAACAGCATCAATTGCTCATACCATGAGATGAATAGCTGAGATACTTAGAAGAACAACTGCTCTACGACTTTATCTATTAATTCACCTCCCATTGGGCTGTTCAGAAAAAGAGTAATTGCAATTAACATCAAATAAGAAAAAAAAATATTTTTGTGTGTAAATTTTCCAATTAAGGAAACAAGAACTCTTCAAAACTTCCTTTTTTTCTTGAAAATGTTCTGAAATCCTTTGCCTTCATCTTCTGTTATCTTAATGCTGGATGGAAAGTTATCAGAGATCAAAACAGGCAGAAAGAAACAGGTTTGGAAGCCTTACAATGGTGTTTTCATACCAGCTTTCATGGGTTTTTTTCCCAAAATGAATGAGAACTGCTTGCAGTATTTCTGCAAGCTTTGCCAGAAGAGAGTATAAATGTGCTTATGTTGCAGTCAGGCAGACAAGAGGTGAGGTATAAAGAAAAATCACGTTTTCTAGGACAACATGATTTATTGACTTCTAGAAGAAATGACAAAAATAAGAAAAGGGAGACGCAAGAAAGAATAAAAACTCAGAAGCATGTGAAAATGTTCTTGTTCTCTATGTCAGTATAAGAAACTAGTGACTGTCTTGCTATGAAGAGCTTTCCTGTGTGTTTGGGTGAATAAACTGAAATAAATAGTCACTAGACTAACTACTAATAGTTGTTTGGACTTTTTTTTTAATTAAATACAAACTTACACATTTTTGATTATTTATTAAAAAATTTGCCAACATCACCTCCATCTGTGAAATATATCTGAAATCAGGACAAATTACTTGACTCTGTTCTGTTCTTCCTTAACATTTTGTTTTGTGAAACAATAAACATCACTCTCATATAGTATCATACACTACATAAACAACATACCTTGTTCCTCTTCCATTATAACATGGCATGCAACTTAATCTTCTGCACATGTTTTCTATTTTGATATTCAGAATTCAGATTCCACAAACAATAGCAACAGTTTAAAGTTCATTCTCTGAACATTTTACAGCAAAAAAATAATTGGAAAATTTGTGAGCAGAAACACAAAGCAGTTTACAAATGGCATAATGGAATTAATTAAAAAATACAAATTAAAATTTGATTTTTTTGTAAGTATGCAATTGCTTTGCTATATTGTGTGCACGATTCATTTTGAGAACTACACAGCAGTTATGAGTCAACATTTAATAACTTTTTTATTCTTCAGTTGTTTCATTGTAAATTTTAGAGACTTTCTTGTGAAGAAAAAACAGTCTTTTTTTTTGTTTGTTTAATTTTGGCATAAATGGTTATTTTTCTAATACTCAGAAACTTCAAGTACTTGTAACTAATTCAAAAAATATTATTCTTCTACTCAATAATGAGACAACGTCATTGAAAAGAATACCAGTGTTTTGATTTTTTTCCCTGCTTTGGATGTGGGGACAAATTTTGCATTTGTCGTTAGTTTTCTGGTTAAGATTTATTGAATAGGATTCACTGCAAAATGTTTTCAAATACTGGGGCATGAAATTATTTGTATTTGACAATACCAAATCTGGTTCAAGAAAAAAAGGATATACGGAATATTCTCACAGGCTGCTAAGACTATTGGATAAAATATCCTCCATAAAGCAATATGAAAACATTTTTTTATTCAGGATCCTGGTTGTTCTGTTATTCCCAATGAAGCTTTGTTAGGTCAGATGCCTTCAGCAATAACCATTGCCTGTTTCAGTGTCAGCAAAGGCTGTGCAATTCCTGTGGCCATAAAGGCTTTACAGTATTGTAGTTAACAGGAAAGGTTAACCACAAGGCTTTAACAAGTTTGCTATCTACTGTTGTGTTTTCTGCTATACATCCTTAAATACCAAAGCGATTCTACCCAAGGCAATGCTGTCTGCTGATTTGGAATGGCAGACAAGTGACTAAAAGAGTAAGAAAATAACATCGGTCAACATGAGTGACCCTTACACCAGAAGTTTAAAATTTGTAAGACAAAAGCCTTTTGCTTCACTAGGTTTTGGATTTACTGAAGCACACAACATAGAGGCTCTCACGGGAAACAGAAACAGATATGTGTTGCAAATAGTGACACTGAACACTAATACATTTACATATTTTTTTAACTACACTGATATGACACTCTTATCTGGAAAATATTCAGCTGTCTATTCCCTTTATTGAACATATCTGTGAAATTTAATGCATAAATATGCAATATTATTGCATATTTATGTTAAAATTTTTTTCTTAATTCTATATTAATCAATGCATGAAATCAGTGTGGTTTAATCTTCGTCTGTGTTTTAATGTCTTACCTCATGAAATGTGAGACTGAAGGCTGCATGCTACATATTGAGTTCAAAGGATTTTGCTCGTCCTCTTTAACAGCAAGGAATGCTAATAGAATTAATCATTAACAACTTTTTAATAGGGTCAACTGCAACTATGGAATGGGAAGGATAATATTAGCTTATACTTAGGGGATATCACATTGCAATCAACCACATATTAGAGCATCAGCATGAGGCATTCACAACAGCGATTAAACAACAGAATTTTCCTTAAGTGTCCACAAGTCCTTCTATTCAGAGGCTTTCTGACAAATCCTTAGATCAGTTTGACCCCGTGGTGGTTTGAACCCGAGTCGATGGACAGTCGTTTAGACCAATAAAGCTTCTTGAAATTTACATATTTAAACCGCGTGGAGACGCGGGAACTTCCTCTTGGTGTTCGAGCCTCCCGCGGGGAGTGGGGGGGGAATGGGCCTCCCTTCCCCTGGCCCCACGGCCACTGCCCCGGGTAGCGGCGGGAGAACCCTCTCAGAGCTGCGGGCAGCTAAGAAACAACCATTAAGCTGCTGCACAGCCGATACCACCCAGAGTGGCTTTTAAGGACTGGAGACCCCTCCCCCCTCAGGCGGCCCCACGCAGACCCAGCGGGAGCCGATAAAGCTTTCCGCAACCAATGTAGCTAGAGTCGAGCTGAGGAGCCAGCCACATAAAGATAAAGAGGCTTTTCCTCCACCATAAAGCCCAAAGAAAATCATGGCAACTTCAAGGTCAGAGGGAAAGAGAAAGTAAGTCACGGGAGATGGAGCTGAAGATGGCGACGGGAGCTTAAAAATACTTTTTGCAGGCCATGGTAAAAACTGCAATATCACAAACTGTTCTTTCCTCTTTAATCCACTTAAAGACATGGGGGGATGAGAATTTTGTGTGTAGCCTGTGGGAAAAAGAAATGTGACCATGCCAGGTCACCTCGGAGCTATAGGAGACTTAGGGATTTTGTGAAGAGAGCAGTTGTTTTGGGGCTAGAATTTGCTTATCCTTGAAAAAAAAGAAACACTCCATGTGTGGCCCATGCTGGCAGTTGTGGGAAGACNTAATTCTGTTAGTAATAAACTTCTTTATATTCTTTGAAGTTTGGAGCCTGCTTTGCATTCCTCCTAATTCTTATCTCACAGAAGACAAAAATGCGAACAAAACCACTACAGACACTTGACACTTCTCATTTGAAATTGCAGTTTACAAGAAGAATACTAAAAATATTTTTTTATTAACACTTACCATTTTTTTATTTCAGTTGAAGAAGTCTGTTACTTCTTTCGAGACCTAGTATGAAGGTTGTCATAAACTATCATGTTGTATCAAAGTATCATTGGCTTTCATACACAGGTGCATACTTTTTAGGATATGCTCAGAGAATGGAAGGTTTTTTTTTTAAGTGTTTATGACTTTCCATTTTTTTCGGAGTTCAAATTTATGTTCAATTTGATGAAAGTGGGAAGCCACAAAAGGAAGAATGAAAGGAAGAAAAAGTGAAAATTCAAAAACTAAGCTCAATCATTATTTTCACTTATTTTTCCTCTTTTCCCTTTCATCTTATGAGAAAGAATGCATTAGCAAATGTCTCTAGTGCGACCTTGGTTTTGTGGCAAAGTTACTATAAATAGATTGTACTTCGGTGCTGTTCCTGAAGTTGAGTTCATTGGTCGTCTACTATCTTGCAGAAGGGCAGTGTCTGCAATGACTCTTTTAAAGGCTGTAATGAAGAGTACAATGTCAGTGATGTGCCTTGGGATTTCCATAAGTGCAAATGCTCAAATCTGCGAAGTGCTGTGGAAGAAAGGACCTACTTGTGGTGTAACAATGCTTGGAGCACTCGGCACATGCCAAAGTGTACTCAGCACCTTGCTGGATTATCCCAATGGTCAGAAGATTAAACAGGATTAAAAAAGGCATCACTAAGGTACAGCTCATCTAGCATACACACTGTCTGCAGCACTAAGCACTGCCCAGTTGCTATCACACAGAGAATTTTGCTCTTTCTTTGGAAGAAAATATAGATTATTTTGATTCTTCAAACTGTCTGCTGTGTTCTTTGATAGAAATTAAGGCATTAGCAGTGTAATTCCTCTAGCACTAGTAGCATTATGACAAATGCAGCAAAATTAATTCTTTGTTCCATATTTTTTAATGCAAAAAAAATGAGTCTAATTTTTCTTCTATTATATCGTCTGTCATCTAAAACATTTGATAAGCATCAAAAAAACCAGTTAACTATATATTTGGCTACCAGATTTAAAGAATCTAGCGATCTATTTTGCATATTCTGGATAACCAGTGGCTCGTTAAATAAGGTTATTGAAATAAAGTTAAATAAAGTTCTTGGGACACTGCTCTAAAGTTCTGATTTAAATGGTAGTCAGTAAATGTGTTTATCTCTACTACATTTGCAGTCCTATGCAGTTTACAAGGATTTTTCAGGTAATTAAAATTCTATGTGTTCTTAAGTAACATATAAAGTTTAAGTTTAATCTTTGCTTTCAATACTCAAGTGGCTGCTGAGACACGATTTTGGGTTTACATTATTCTAAAAAGTAGTGACAACTTTAATTCTTGATTAATCCTGAACATTCAAAACAAAAAAAAGCAAGATACAGGCCCACGATGCTCTTAATATAACTATCCTGAAAAATGCCTCTGTGCAAGATACCAGATTCACACAGCAGTCCATTCCTCTGTTTTATCCTTTTGACTTTGCAGGTGAGGTTAAGCATTCATAATAACTTAATCTGCTCTTGAAGTTCCTTTTTCTTTTTTTCATTCTTTGGATAAGAGAGCAGTGACTAAAGGAGATTTACAGTATGGTAGTCTTGGTCTCAAACTGCTGAAAGTTATTAAATATAAACTTACTTTTTCTATCCTCTTTTATGGCCCAGTGATCAGAATAATTGAGCTTCATGAGCAGAAGGTGTCTGTATTCTTTTCTCCTAAATTCATGGATGTTCCAGCTAGTAGAACATTATTCATCAGAATATTTTGGACACTAGTAGTAATCAAAGAACAACTGTTGTTTTCAAAATTTATTACTGCGAGAGTGTCTATCCTAAAAAAAATTCGTAGTTTAATAGATAAAGCTGTAAAGGTTGGAAGGCAAAAAGAGTGAAGCATTAGTTTAACACTGAAGTGCAGTAGCTCCCTACTAAGGAAAGGATTTTTTAGGCATTAGGTCAGCAATGTGTTCTGAAAAAATTACATGAGAAATGAGAAGCAGTACTTTTATGTTTCCTAGCCATGGAAGCATACTTGTTTTTAAAGAACAACAGGCTGGAGTGTTAGAGTAATAAGAGAAGTGAAAATGCCTGGGATTAATTAAATTACTTAAAAGGCAGTGCAATGATTGCGTATAATGATATCTGAGGCAATTGGAAATGACCATTAAAATGCCTGGAATAACAGATGCTTAGGCCTGAAAATGATCAATAACATGACTGTGAGACAGCTGGTTTCATTAATTGAAGAAATTAGCTAACTGGTTAGGAACTTGCATCAGTTAGATCAATTAAAAATAACTAACTGAATAGAAGGAGAATTGTGCTTCATTGGTTCAAATAAAATAAGTTTAGTAAAAGATTTAAGAAATCACAGATGGGTGTCTAATTAATAACACGAACAATGACAAGAAAGGTCTTTAGTGGTTAAATGAGGAAAAAAGAGTTTGAGCAGACGTAAGAGATTAAGTGCATTGAGGGCAGATACCTGAGGACCTTGGGGAAGGGTTAGGTTAATTGAAATCTGTTGGATCAGAGTATAGAGGAAGTGAATGGCTGTCTCACGTATAGCCTTCGGGGTAGTTTATTCCTCATCTACTTTTCCAAGAAAACAGGATTTGGGAATATGTGTCACAAAAATAATGAGAGGCATGTTTAAAACATCTGCTAGGGTGCAAAAAAGTAGAGGTTGACACCACTAGTTTCTAACTGGAAAAATATGATCGCAAAACTTCATACCATGGATTTCCTAGGAGCACCAGAGTTAAAAAAGAATTTTCATTTTCATGTGAAAAGTGGTTAAAACACAAAAACAGCTCCAGTGAGACCTTAAACAAGCCTACCAGTACCTAGACAGGGCTACAAGAGAGCTGGAGAGGGATTTTTTAAAAGGTTGTGTAGCAATCTGGTCCAATGAAAGGTGTTAATGCCCAAGGCACCAGGAGTTGGAACTAAATGTTGTTTAAGGTCTCTTCCGAACTAAACCATTCTATGACTTTTTTTTCGCGTAGCTGCCTATTGCCCCTACGAGTAGGTAGTGCCTGTGAGATATGGAAGCGTTTTCCAGACATTACTTAAACATATATAAAGAATACACATAAAATATAGAATATGTTTAGAATATATTTTACTAAATGTAGAGGATATTATTAGTATATAGTACTAATATGGTTTGAAAAGTGCCAAAAATTAATTTTTTTCATTTTCTATGTAAACTGATGACTAAAAAATAAAGAAAAGAACCTTTTAAAATGGTAATGTGTAGAATTCTCAAGTAGCTGTTTTCAGCTTGTTATTTGGGACTGGAGGAGGGAAAAAAGTGCACAAGTTTATTACTCCTCCTACTCTACAAATAATTATACTAATTAATTTAACAGTTGTGGTATGTTCTTTTGATGGCTCAATAACTAGCTTCCATTTGCATTAATTCTCCTTATTATAACATCATATATTTACAACAGCATTACAATAGCCCATCTCCTAAGACCACGCCAGTATAATAACAGTGTAGTGTTTTCAGTTTTGCCACATTGCAAGTACTTTAATCCAGACTTGACAAAAAACATTTTGTATTCCATTAACCCTAATGATGAGCTGTCAGACCTGTAAAATGCTGCTAGACATTACAGTACCTAACACAACAAATGAGTCCAAATAATCAGAAATAGTGGGGTCTGATTCAGAATATTTGTTCTATATCGGAGCTTAATTCTGATAATTGTTTTTATAAAGAAAAACCCTTTCATGGTAATTCTGTGCAAACCCAGCTATATATGAGTATTGCATTTTAAAATTCCAGTCTTGCAAAATCATGCAATCAACAAAGAACATTTTAAAACTCTTTTAAAATTAGTTCTGCATTTGTACCTCTGAGACAAGACAATAAACCCTATGACTCACTGATAAACTTTTCAGGACCTAATGAGAATATTCTATAGCTTTCAGGTACATCTTCTGCAAAAGGTTTGGAAAGAATTCATCTTGAGGAGGATAGAACGTGTCTGCAAGGCAAGAACAGCAAGTCTTTTCTACAAGGGGAAATTTTTTCCTTTTTTGAAGGCAAAGGGAAAGAAGGAAGAACTTAATTCTGCATGAGAATCACTGTGACACTCTGTCTTTTGCATCTGTTTCTAGAACCAACCACTCCTTATTCCTGTGATAAGGACAGTATTGTATTGATCTCTTTTCAAAAAATATCAACAGAAAGAGAGGGAATTAAGTGGAGGGTCTACACTCAGAAAGTTGAAGTCTGCACCAATTAAACTCATCAGAAGAGAGTTCTTCCACTCTCCTTAGAGGAACTAGAACTTCATTCCACAGATTCCACAATTATAAACCCTAAAATACTACCTGTGCAACAATGAACTTCATCACATAAAGTGAATTCTATTAAACAGACCAGAGATCCCAAAAATAGGAAAAGAGAATTTATAACTCTTGAATGTTGCAGCTACAAAAAAGAAGACGTATTATACAAAAAACACACATTGTTTTCAAGGAGATTTGATTTGTGTTTTCTATATATATAAATATTTCTGCTTTCTGTTCTTCATCTTTGCCTTTTTTTGCCATCTAAAAATAATTTTGGTTTTCCTATTGAAAACACCTGTTGTTTTAATTGGCACTGGCAAAATACTTTTACTATTGAATTTAATTCCTCCTTGTCATCCATAATGGCTTCTTCACTCTCCTTCTCTTTCACTTTTTGAAGTCTGAGAATCTTTGAAAGAGTGGAACAATGCTTTTGCCCCAAGTGTTTAACTTTTTTTCTCATCACAGCCAGGGACTGCTTTGGATCTTCTAATCCCAAGGGGGATCAGTCTCTTAAATTTAAATATTAAGAACATTATAACTTTTGATTTCATATGTATGATATTAACATCTTAATTTTTTATTTTGCCTTCAATAACAAAGCATTAATTGCTGCTCTAAAGTTAATGTATTCCCCATGTTGTCTGTTCTAATACGTATATTTTAGCTATGTGTCCTCAGACCACTCTGGATACCACTTTGAAGTGTTGTTCATTAATTAATACAGGGGATTAATTACAATTGTTCCAACTAAGTTTTGCATGTGCAAGCTTGAAACTTTTTGCATCTTATTTTATGAGATAGACCAGGAGAGAGATGAAGAACTTGTGTTACAAAGCGTTTTATGACAATCATGTTTCTATGACACTAAGCGTACAAAAACTGGGGTGCTTTAGAATCTGGATAGCTTCTGAAAAAAGTCATACACTTGTGACTATATGATGCCATTTTGATACATGTACATATAGTTCTAACAAATAAACTGAACTATTCTTGCAATATGAATAAAAATTATACTATCCAGTTTCTAAATATCAGTAAAGATCTATTGTTTCCACAGCATGAGAAGAAATAAAATTCCCTTTCTGAAGTTCAGATATGTTGCTGATACTGCAGGAAAAGATCTGGTGGAGGTTCCCCAGACCTCAATGTCTTTGAAATCTTATTGGAAAAAAAATCACGGAATATGTCCTGCTTGTACCTTCTGATTTAAAATTAGAAACTTGAAGTTCTTACAGTAATCAAGTAGTGCAAGATTATGTTATTTCAATAGTTGTAATGTTTCAATATATTTAAATATCAGTAATTTCAACCTTGTAAATTGGTGATGTGTTTTCTCTGCTTTCTAGGTAAATAATTGTAGTAAAAAATACAATTTTGATTTCAACAATCATTCTGCAGAAGGTCCTTATAATGTGCGTATGCCTTCAGTTTTTCTAGTACAAATATTAGCAGGTGCTATCCTGGGTTCTACACACAAAATATTAGACCCTTATATTAGCTTTCACCAGGAACACAGATATCCTTGAAGAACAGCAAGTGAAGTCCTGCAGAAACTTGCAGATAAATGTTCTGAAGCACTATGATAAAGGAACCAACACAAACCTACTTTCTTTCCTCTTCTTTTCTCATTGATTGCTTAAACATCAAAATTACTTAATGTTCTTTAAGCAGGAAATTTTATATGCACTAATAGAATTAGACTCACTTAGGATAACAATTTTAATTAAGTAAGGTACTGGGAAATCCACCTTGAGAAGATATATTAGGATTGGTTTTCCTGGATATCTCTCTACTTGCTGGAACTATTTGCATGAAATTCGGTATATGTTAAAGGATAATTATATTTAAGTAATAGAACATATTTTAAATTTTTTTTCATTATTTTTTTCCCATCCATGATGAAGTACCTCTTTATGTACTATCACGGGTCTCAAAATCCTTATGTGATTTCTTTCAGGCTTTCCTCACTTGAATATTCACTGTTAAGGATCTGCTAGTGGGCTTTTCATCTCTTTCTACTCCATGTTCTTGTGATGCACAAAAATTTGACTCTGCCACCAAGTATCTGTATCCCAGTGTTACATTTTCTAATGCAGAAAGTGGCCAGCAAGCTTTCAGAAGGGCCTAGAGTTTAGCGCAGCACTACTGGACACTACAGCCTGCTTATCACTGCACAGAGGCCAGGGCTGGGATGATAATTTCACAAATTTGATTTTCTCATTTCACCGTCCTAAAATGCACTAAGCAGTCTGACTCTGTCTTGTTTTCCAAATTGTGGAGGTGAAGTCAGTTAGTGATTTTTTATATACATATGGTAGTTAATAATTATGGTATGTGTCTCCATGAACCAGATAGACAATTTGAATTATTAATTGTCTGCCTACCAGATCGACCTGGTGATCTATCCAATCACTATTAGGTAAGCAAATTCCTATATGAAAGACTTCCGTATCTATTCTTCATTTAAGCATTTTGCTGATACAGAAAGATAATATTATGGCTAGTGGCCTCAAAAATTTTTATCAAGTTTACATCTCTATTATAGAGCTTAGAACAAGTCATATTTAGTAAAGTTTATAAAGTACTCAGAATTTGGCACTGGAAAGCAGAAAGCAGAGTATGATTTGTATTGATAGAAGAGTGACCATGCTCTGCAGAGAGAAGTGCGTTATACTTTGATTTAGGTGAAATCTTGATTTGCTGTGACTTATGTAACTCAATGCACACAGATGTCATAACACTCTTTGAGCAAAATAGGAAATTAAATGAAGAACAGGTAACAAACACATTATTTCATTCATTGCCAGTCATTTAAATCTGAATTTTACCCTTTTTTTTTTTTTAATTCTTGCTACAAAACTGAATTAAACCATAGGGTCTAGAAGCTGAATTCAAGGCCCTCAGATTTATCGATCACTATATAAATGCCCTTTAGCTTCTGAAGTCTAAGTCCCTAATTTTCCTTCTATCCTTGAAACCTTTTCCTTCAACAGGAAGCAAAAAGAAGACAACAAAAAAGATCATTCCACAGTTACTATTTCTGCTGTTTCCTCTGTTAATCAACCAAGATCTGAACCTGTTTACCTAAATGCCACTTTTTTTCCTAATGTTTTGAAGTAGGTTGAGTTGCAAATGAATAAGCATTATTATACGTATATTTAGAGACATACAGAAGTAAAAGAAAATATGATCTCTTTGAATGCATGACAAAAACGTTTGGTAGCCCTTGAGAATACAAAATAATAGATATTGTTGCAATTACAAAACCAGTCTGAATCTGATGTTCTTCTTATATTATAAAACTGTATATATAGATATACTTTCCATATTTATTTTTCATTTTTACCATCTGCTCCTGGTATCTCAAATCAAAGGTGTTTTTCTTACCATTTCATTTTTGTTTAGTATTTCACACATTTTATACGATAATCCTGGTTTTAGAGAATAAAAGTATTACATTCATAAATAGCAGTTTCAAACAATAAATAAATATCAAGAAGGATCTAGGCAGAAAAACCATATCAGATGCAACAGATGGCATAAAATGTCTTGAAGGTCCTAAAGTCCTTCAGGAACAGAAAATTATACTACCAAATATGCTTGAAAAGGTGCCTAAATGAATGAGGATCTTCATGATGCAAAATATAAACCTCACTGATTTAAGGCATCACATCAAGTTCTTAGTATTATGTAATATTATTTGTTTTGATGTATCAATACATATTATTTTCAATGGTTAAATTAAAAAAAAACCAAACAATATTTCTTCCTTAATGCTTATTTGTGATATTTTAAAAGTCTGCACTAAAATATGCTACACAATATTCATTTGGTATAGATGTCCTTTTATGTGTTTCTTAGATATTTTCTCACCTAATTTTTAGTACTTGGGTCACCTGTGTTAGAATCATGCAGTACTGTACAGAATAAGGTTGACACCACCAGAAAGGGGTTCAGGTCCTGTGATTCATGTTCTGTAGATGTCTTTCTCTTTTCATTTGCTAGTTATCAGAGTAACTAGAATTTAGTAAGACTAGAGTCTTACTAAGGGAGCCCTTAATTGCAGTATATATGGGATACCTTAGGTGAAAGAGAATTACCTACTTCTAATTATTATTATAAAGCTTCCTCAGTGTTGATATCTGTTCTAGGAAACCAGAAAAGACCAGACCTACTTTTCATAAAGTCATGATGACTGCCATTATTGAATTACATTTTCAGCCTCCAACTTATTATTACAAACCCTAAATTGTCCTCAAGTTTTAGAAGTGATATTAGTTACATTAAAATTCAAAACAGTAGTTCCCCTGGTTTGCCTTTTTACCCTTTTTCTCCCTTCTGTTTCTGTTACTAATAAAATGACCAATACAGTACTAAAAGTTTTTCACTGGCAGAATAAAAGCTTTTAGTCACTGGAAAAACAGTATGGCAAAAGCCCACAAGTTGTAAGATGATTTCTGTTTTCAGACAAAATAAAAGTGATGTATTCATACAATATGTTTATGTAAATAAGGAAGAAGTGATACAGTTTTTAAGATTTCATCCCATTCAGTCAAAAATCCCTGATACTTTAGCCAAGAATTATAAGGCAATTACCTTGAGAGCTCTTTGCACAACTCAGTTTTAACAAATCTTAGCGAACTGGAACAATGCTAAGAAATAAAAGCCTAGTGACATATGCTTAATCCTGTAAAAAGATAAAAGAGGATAAACCAGAGGACAACAGTTCGGTGTTACTCCTGTGTAAAATAGCTAAATGGTTGTTTTTGCACTGTACTAATAAAGATTTAAAGCCAACATGGTTTCATGAAAGGAAGGTCTCAGATTTTTTTGTAGGATTTTTTTTACAAAAGTGCACATTCGTGAAAGTAATTCTATTGCTTTGACACACCTTCTCCTCCAAGGCATTTTAATTCTACATAGCATTTTTATTAATAAGATTGCATTAGGGAATTAATCAGTAATGCATCAGAGGGACTTAAAATTGTCTCACTGTCATATCTCAAAATATAATTGTTACAGATGAGATAATAATGAGCAGAGACATTTCTGCTGGGGATCCTTAAGTGGCAGATTTTTGGTTCACTCTTTAGTACTTCCTGTTATGATCTCAATAAATATAGAAAACCTTAATTGAAAAAGTTTAAAAATTACACACAAAAGGATAGAAAATATTGAGAAGGAAAAGTTACTAACGCATACTCTGCAGTCATTGGATTCACTGGCATACTCATATCCTTCCTAAAGTCATAACTCTGTTCTCAGTGAATAATTGTACTGCCTCTCACTGAAGTGCATGAAAAGGCACTGTGAATTACTTAAAATTATATTTTTACCTTACCGCTCCCCACCCCCAAGACAGAGAAGACTCAAGTTTTGAGTTAAAATATTTGCACAATATGTGGGGTTGGAATAGTTTTTTGTATTCCTGATAGTCCTTTCTATCATTCACCTCTGTGAATAGATTCCCATCCCTCTTAGTGTTTCTCTGCATGGGCCCCAGGGAGTATAGGATCACCTGTGCTATCAGTAAACATAACACACACAGCTCTGCACATAGATGGTGGGTATAACCAAATCTTGTGTTTCATGGTTTCAGCTTGGTTCTTGTACAAGTCAGGACTTTTTTTCCTTCTCTTCCTGCAGAACTGACTTGAAGTAATCAGCTTCTCTTTCTTTCTTTTCTTGTCCCTATGAAACATTACAGATTTCAGACCAAATAAACTAGCCTAAAGTTTACAGAGAGACTAGACAACAGTGTGTCAAGAATTTCATTCCCTTGACTGACTCAGAAAGTTACGATCACAATGAAATCCCAGTCTGGGAATGAAAGCAATTTTTCTTTAAGACTGGCAGAGAAATCACCATTTCAGTGCCAAAACTTGGATCATTTTATTGAATTGTTTGGCTGTATCATATTCCAAACCATGATTTTGTGGTCCTTGATTTTGTCTCTCTATGGTGCAATCCAAAATTTGAGTCTTGACAGGCTTTAATCAAGGTAAAAGCTGTATCATTTTTTAGCTAGCAACATATCAGAAATTATGATTAAAATATCCAGGTGTCCTATGCTTTTAACTCTATGAAATAGTTAAAATTATTTTTAGTGCCTAGATCTTGTAAATTACCAGTCTTAGGTTTAATTGAAGAAATTATATTGTTCCAAAGAATGTTATTTAAAAAATGGGTTTGAAAACAGTTAATTCTAAATAATTTTTTTTAAATTGTATGACTAGTTTTGGTTCTGCAGAATATTAAAGTTTGCCATAGAATCATTGGAGAGGGAATTACCCTCTTTGCTTGGTGTACCTAGCAAGAAGCCGCTCTGAATAGCATATGAAGTCCAGTTTCTACTCCCTACCCCTTCAATGAGCTTAGGCTCTTTAGAAAATCAAGAAACTGCTGTCAATTTTACCTCTATAAATGGAGTATAAAGGCAGCAGTATTTACTTTCAGAAGCTTTATGATTACAAAGGATACCTGTCCTCACCATCTACAGACCAGTAAGTAATCAGCAAAATAGAACCAAATCAGAAATTCCAAGTTAAAAATCTTTTGAACATATATGGAAGTAACTCTTAAAATTTAATTCAGTATGACACATAAAATGGATATCAGTGTTAATAGCTAGAAAATCATAAATGCATGTTAGACAAGGTAGAGATATATTTTAATTTTGGGAGCATCCGAAAGAGTTGAATCATAAGGACACAGTATCTATCTATCTATTTATCTACTTGTCTGAAGAAGAGCCTTGGGTTCAAGGTGAAATCAAAGCTCTGTGTACGGCTTCCTACGTATCTGCTTTCTGTGTAAAAAGCAGAAACTCCCTCTCTTCTGATCTTATAGTGATAGGATAAGTAGAAACATAACATCAAGCCCTGTAGCCCTTTCATTACTTAACACTGATACAGAACTCTGAAAATGCAAAGAAAGTATAAACATAGCATACTTTTAAAAGAACTTAAAGCACATGCATCTGTTTCTTTTGGCAATGCAGAGAAATTTTTTCCTCTATTTTGTCTCTGTACTTTTTTTTTGGTTTTTTGCATTATTATCAAACCAGTTTCTGGTGACAGAGAACTCTGTTATAATTTTTTTCTTGTTGACAGAGCTAGATGACAGTAATTGGTTTATTGTAATATTCTGAGGAAGTTAAAAAAGAAAGTAGACATTTTTAAAACAAATACATTTCTCCAACATACTGAGTGTTCGTAAATAATCAGTAAGGAAAAATTAATAAACACCATACACAAAAAAATACAAAACCAAAACCACAAGAACCTCAAACAAACCACCAAACAAACAAACAAACCCAACCAAACCAGAAATTACATCTTGCAGGATGAATCCTTGCTGCATCCCTGGATGAATCCTGTGTGTCCTTGTCAACACCTCTGAACTGTAGGCCCCAACCTTTGTCCATACTGGAAGATATATCACAGCAAACCAACACTCCCTCTCTACAGCCATTCCCTGTTTTCTTTGGAAGAAAACTCAGGGGCATCATGGTGTGATGCTCAGGGCAGTCTCTTCTCACTCTGGACATGGGATATATTGTATAATATAGTCACTGTTACAGTCCTGAACAGGAAGACTCTGCTTTAGAAACCAGGCATGCCTATTGCTTTTTAATATTAGGATCCTTTACACTGTGATTTTAAATATTTATATAATATGATTTTTGCAACATTTTTCCTCGGGCAGGACAGAGGTCAGTTCACCATATTAAACATGGCCTAATCTGGCTGTATTTTTTCTTCTTCTCTGCCTAGTTCCACCCATTTTATTATTTTTCCTTAAAAATCACAAAAGTCAGTATTATATATGTGCCTGAAATATATTCAGAAATGTGAACTCCCGACCTGCCTGTTTTGTGTTTGACGTAGTAATGCAGCTCCCACAGAATGCATTGGGTGGAAAATCAGGCAGCACAGTATCATTAACACAGTGCTACCACAACTGAGAGTTCTTCTGAACATCCCTTAAACTTCAAGTTATACTCACTTCTAGATAGAACTAAAAATTACTACAACATAATATTCTACATTTTTTTGGTAAGAGCAAGAAGACTTAATTAAAGTTTATAGCATATAATTATCTGCTATTTGTCATAAATTAGAGCAAATAGCATTTTCTCTTTGTTCGGTTGGGGTTTCCTCTGTTTTATCTGTTTGGTTTTTATCCAAAGTGATCATCAAATAGCAAAGAACTGTTAATCTCTCACAAGTGACCTCAAAGTGTGGTACAGTGAATTGTCCTTTTCTACTTCATATATACTGTTCTAATTGTCAGAAGAAATAGACTGTGTGGTGACAAGCGTCCATGCTCTAGCTATACCTTAGGCAAAAGGACAGCTTAAAAAAAAAAGTGTCACCAAGTGATTACAAACTAGAATGCCTGCAGTAAAATTTTCTCTTTTTTTGTGCTTGACCCTCGTGAGTCACCTAGCTGCCAGTACGGCAAATCATTTATTGATTTTGTTGTATCCAAGGTTTTTCTTTTCTCCTCATTCACTTACATCAGAGAGATCTATGACACAGCAACTGTTATTTTGACTAACACTATGAAGGCACATGAAAATATAATTGCACATCAGGTATGTTTATTACAGTATGAATAAATTAAGGGAAGATTCAGCAGCTGGAGGAAAATGTATTCACTTGAAGAAAATAAATTTCATAGACAGTGAAAAACCCTCAAAGACTAACAATATCAAAGAGCCACAAGGCTCCATATTCCATTTTAAATGTCTACTTTCTCAGTGGAAGTAGTACTCTATGTTTCATTTTTCATTTTCTGATGCACAGTTACAGATGCAAAGCATGTATGAGAAATTTTAGATATTGCAGCTTGTTACAGTGTCGTTGCGAAAAATCATGTACATGCATCATGTTACCTAGGCCATTTCCTGTAAGTATGCCCACCTCCAAAGAGCATTAAAACCGTTTATAACATTTCTTCTTTACAGGTTTAATATATTTTAATTTTTACAAAGGCGTGGCAGATTTCGCTCAATTCAACTCTTTTTTAAAAAAACGGTATGCAGCAGTGTTATGCTTTAATTCTGAGGTATAAAAAAAACCACCCCCTTTTATACAAACAGATTTTAAAAGTCTCTATCTGTCTTCTGATTCCACACACAGAAGAAATCTATGACTACATTATGTTGTGGAGCTACTGCAGGCTATTGTTAGCATTTTAATAAAGTCCACAACTGAGTGTCATGATAGTTCTCAACAGAGAACTATTCTTTTAATATCTCAAATGAAATCATTACTCTTATTTCTGTGATAGTGTGAATCTCATATTGCATGGCTCAAGCCACAAAAAAAAAATGTGCTTCAGGGTGTTTAGATCATTTATTGGCATATCAGTACTATTTTTTTGATCTTAGTACAGTAGACTAGAGACCTATAAATTGGCATCCGTCTTCTTTGCTTAATCAAATTTCCGATAGTTCAATATTCAAACATTTTAAAACAGTACTTCAAGACTGAAGCACTTTGCTTTTCATAAAGCAAGCTGTGGTAAGGTGCTTTGTGTCATGAGATTGAATATATCGATCATATTCCATATGTATGTTTACTTTAAAGATGAAACAACTTCCTTTTCATGGTGTACATTAATTCTCACATCCACTCTTGCAGTCTGAGTGTATATAATAAAAGACCATCATTTACATCTTAAACACAAATAATTTGTCTGGCCTACACTTTCTGCCTTTAAAAAATTAACTGTTAGCTAGTTTTAAGTGTCAACCTCATCAATTTTCTCAGTGACAAAGAAAGCAAATGTAATTATTTAATTCTGTAATTCTGTAATTTGTTATAACTGCCTTCCTTCATAAAGAAAAAAAACCTGCTTTCATTAATGTCAGAATAAATTTCGATCTTGCAAGTATGCAACAAGGGTAATATAATATAGTGATTTTTATAGTGATTTATTTTTATGTCGATTTGGAGAAACAGATGCAGAAACTTTCCTGGCTATTGCTATGGATACGTGTAAAAAAACAGTTGGCATTTTCAAAATCTGGTGTAACCAATCTGACACTTTCAAATCTATAATAATCCATATCATGCAGATGTCAGTATTTTAGTAAGTGCTTTTGCACATGGTGGTATGAGCTCAGCTTCTGCTGGTCTTAACAGTGGAATTGGTTCCAAAATTGACAGGAGGTGCTTTGGTGAGAAAGTGGTTATTATGCTTGCAGATCATTTACCTTTCCATTGATGTTACAGCTGCCGAGGGATGTTGTAAGGGCCACCAGAGGACCAAGGGATTCCTCCTGCCCAGGTGTTCTTGGCCAGCCTGGGTGCCCCTAGGCTCAAGGTTATCCAGAGCTGGACGATGGGCACAGCTGCTGCATTCCCATTTACAAGTCCAGCCAGAAGCAAGGCTGAGTGTCCCTCCCAGACATGCGCAGAGGACACTGACACAGCTGTCTACCTCACTGCCATAGCCAGGCAACAGTGTCACTTAACAGCACCCACTTGTACTGGGTGTATGTCTGTCACCAGAGCTGATGTCACACACAACCTTACACAGCCCAGTTCTGTTGTCCTTCAGTCAATCAGGCCTGAAGCTCACACAAATGCACCTGTGCTCTGGATTTACACAAGCACATGCACACACACATACATGCACACACATTCACAGATCCATTGAGCATCACTGTCCTCTGTCTGATTGCTACCCTTATGGCTTTCCAGACACTAACCCATTCCACTGATCTCCCATTCACTGGCTGGTCCAGCTTGGTGATGTCTAGCAAACACACATGAAGTCTCCCACTTGTCTTACTCGGTCTCCACACTCATTTTTAGCCCCCAGTACTAGCATGGACCTTCTGCATTGTCCTGAGACCACCTGCTTGCCATCCGGCCCACACCCACACACACCAGATCAGAGGCAGCTGTGCAGGCAGTGGTCCCTGTGGCTACTGGCCTGCAGGTACATGGGTCCTATCTGTACTCCACCTGGTGCTGGGATCCTCACTTGCTCCAGCTGCCTGGCACCATGGGTACAAGGGCCCTGTGGCCAAAGGTTTGACTCTGGTTTCTGGCACTTGCACCAGTCACTGCAAACCTCCAGCTGCTCCACAGCAATACATATGGAACTGTATGAGCCAGGTGCCTCCCAGCTGCCGGCTCTGAGCTCCTCACTCCTTCCAGTTGCTGGCACAATGAATGCATGGGCTTTTTCCAGGGTCTTACTCCTGCTGCTGGTACTTCTCAACTGTTCCAACCTCTGAGACCCTGCAGTACCCACATACGGGTTGAGAAGTGAGATTATATAGAAAGACCATTAAGAATGGATTCAGAAAGATTTGATGGCTGCAGCTATTGAGCAGACTGGCAACTGTTTACATGATCAGATCCTTTAATATTTGCTTCTCTCTATTGTACCTCACTAGTTACTGCACCTTAAACATTTCTCAGTAGGTTTTGCCTAGTGCCACAGGCTCCCTCAAATGTCCAAACCCTCATGTTCATCTTATTTCTGCCTTCTTATCAGTCATAAAGCCCAGGTTCTTATCAGTTATAAAGTTCGGGCTGGCCTTCTCCAAGCACATGTTCCATCCATTGGCAGCTAAACATTTTCCATTATGGTTTGTCAGGTTTGTGACTCTGTGATTTTGTTTATTGCTTTCCCTTTCACTTATTATCCCATTGAAAGTAAAAGTTCCTTGATCTGCCAATTTTACCAAAGCAGATGGTCTCACAAACCACACATCCTTACATAAGCATTTTCTCAGTTTTCTCAGGTGAGGACTATTCCTACAATCGTTTCATGATCACCTGATGTTGTGAAGCAGAAGTGCAAATCATAGCAACCGTCCTTTTTTATTTACAGTTTGAATTACACAAAACCTAATTACTTTGATGTATTGTAGCTCACCTGCAGAGTATGGTGGCATTCTTTTCTTATTAATAAAGGATGGGGTCATTTTATACACCTATAGCAACAATAAGTTGTTTCTGAATATTCAGTAATTTCATATCTATCATAGATTTAATGTTTGTCTATTTTCAGGACTTCATTTATGACAGAACAAGCTTGAAGCATGAAAAGGCTTGATAACACTAGAAAGAAACCAATTTCTCATAGGAAACCACTTTACAATATGTACTGTTTTACATTTGATTTGGAATTCTTAAAAGAAAGGATCATCCATTGTCCAGTATAAAGACATTTTAGTGAATATTGAACCTATTAAGGCAACCATAGTAGTTACACAAAATGCATATAATGTAGTCAGGTCTGTAGAATTTATGACTATTAATTTATGCTATTATGTAATTTTGGACTTTCCTTAACTATAGTTGGATAGAAAACAGAAATTAATCAATATTTATCTATGTTGCTGTTCTTTTCTGTCAATATCAGCAGTATTTTAAAGGCAGTTGTTTTTCTGTGTGTATGTGTTCCATCAACATATATGCTCTAAAAATCAATAAAATATTCGCGAGTGAAAAGCTTGATATTAATTTTTTGAAGGGACACTGTCACGATCCGCCCAAGACGAGCGGGGGTCGTGATGGTTCGTTAACTGAATCTCAGAGTGCAAAAGAAACACAAATGGGGATAAGTATAAATTTCAATCAGCACAGTGTATTTTATTGCGTACCAACGCGGTGTAATCGCGATAGAAAGGGAGAGAGATGTAAGGAAACAAAGGATAGAGAGAGAAAAGGGGGGGTTATAGCTACCAACGGCCAGATGGAGTCCTCTTGATCCGTCGTCTTTCGTGGGGGGATCCCCACAGGGGTCTTCTTAGAGAGTTCTTTTATAGTCCTTTTCAAAAGCGAGAGGCAGCTGGCCAAAAGGTGCAAAAGCGAGGGGCAGCTAGCCAAGAGGTGGGGGAATAAGACCCATTGTTTTTGGGGTAATGGTGCAGGGCAGGTGCACGGGACGTTCTCGCTCCAGTACAGCCGTTCCCGCCTGGGTAGCAAGGAACAGCACCAGAGCAACCGGTTCAGCGTGCATTCCTGCAGGCACTTGGCAGACATCCCACCTCAGTCTGGCTAGGACTCCTGTACCCTCTTTCCCTTTTTGGGGTTTTTTAGTGTCTTTCAGTCTGTCCTCGTCGATAATCGTGAGGCAGATGAGGGATCTTCAGACCGTCTCTTACAGACGCTTTTGACCACTGCCCTGTATCATCTCCATGTCTTTCCTATACATAAACCAAGTATTTCCAAGAGTTCGTTTTAAAAAGGAAAGGACAGAAACGAGAGCAACTTGTCAAAGTCCCAAGTCCATACAGCTTTGCTAATACATAGAAAGAAATCATCATCACACACATAATAGCAATCTGGTGAGTGCCTGTGGGACTGAGCTTTGCAACAGAGTTTGGATCTGTATCTCCCTACACAATTCTAAAACAAAGACAATGGCTTGATTTTTTAATGAAGGCATATTGTTAGTTGCAGAAGAAGTGCAATAGCAGTATTTGTTTTTTCAGGTACAGCTGAATAAACATCAACTTCATAATATTTAAAATATATATGAAGAAATAAAAAGGTTATTTCTTTTCGGCAATTCTAGATTGAACCTATTATTACTTATATCTAAACTGTAATATCTTTTTTCTTTTCCATAAATACTTAGGAGGCCTCTAATCACAGCATCCTGGAAAGAGTTATTGCTATAGTGTTTCAAAGCTTGTGATTATCTTTTGGCAAAAATAGTGTTGTGTTTATGCATACTGTATTCTGCTGGTTCAAACATACAAAATAATATTTCAAAGTGTCAAATGGAACAATTTCTTTTAAGTTTGAAATCAACACACTTAGTCCTTCATTACGCTTTATGGAATACATTTGATTTCCGGCAGAGAAAATAACATGTTACCGTAAATGTTTCAGGCAAGACCAGTATGGAAATAGCAGTGATTTAACATTTTAAAATTCAGTAGGAGCTGTAGAGCTTCCATATTCAAGAATCCCACTGATTTAGAAATGGCTGGAGACACATGGCATGAATATAGAGACTTAGGAATGGTCTCTTTATTCTTTTCTTTTTTTTTTTTTTCACCTGTGGAATAGCATACTCTATGGGCAAAAAAAAAAAATCAGTTGCAAACAAGTAAATTTTAGCGTCAAGACTTTTCTGTGTTGTAGACGATACCAACATGGAGGATTTCTATTCATGTCAGCTACTAATATCTTTTTTTTAGCATATGCATTATGATACAAGATAATTGTGCAGACAACGGTGTGTCCACTTTTACAAGTCATGAAGTGGGAAAATACAATTTCTTGAACATCAAAACCCACTCAAAGTTTAACAGGGGTAAGGGAAATGGTATGTTTGAAGTTATAAGAGAAATTTCCAAGAAAATGAGACAAAAACTGATTTCATTAACAATAAGAAATGAAAAAAAAAAAAAGACTGATCTGAAGCTGTGTAAGAATCTGAGGGAAAGGAAGAAATTATATGGGGCTTTTTTCTCACTTGCCCAGACCTTTAGATCACTGTCTACCATATCAAAATATAGAAAGTGCTAGTACAGATTAACTGATAAATCATACCAAGGCCAGGTTGGGCGGGGCTTTGAGCAACCTGGTCTCATAGAAGGTGTCTCTTCCCATCGCGGAAAGGTCTTTTCCAACTCAAACCACTCTATGATTCCTTGAGTGATACCTGCTCTTTAAAGGTGTTCATGGCAGCTTTCCTCTTGGCATGGATAACACACTGTTGCACAGGTGACGCAATAGTTGCAGTCAAAAGCCAACTCCCATAGTTTAAATTTAGAAATGAAATGAGATGGGGGAACAAAAGCAAAATCCAGAGTCCTGAGATACATGGTTTATACAATACAGAGGAAGAATAGCGTATTTCAGAAAAAAAAGATCCTGCAGAGTCAACATAGTAAGCAAGAGCTGCAGAACGTGTTTTACTAACACGGTCCAGCTCATCGCTTGAGCTGGAGCTGGATAATGTTTCTGTCAGGATGACTCCACTCTGCCTTCCTGCAGAGGAGCAAAGGAAGACTGCACCTGCTCCCCAGCAGAAAATGCCCTATATCCCCCACCCACTTCGCTGTGTGGTCAGAATCCTACTAACTCCTGTTTCATCCATTTGACAGCGGAAGCTGAGGTCGCACAAGAGAGGTCCAAGTTAACCTTCTTGGCTAATGGAACTGGGCAAGTCCTCCCCGTCTCTGGGCATCTCTGAGCTGTAAAGACCTTGCACTTCACTCCGCCCTTCTGTTACTTAGGCCTCCCATGAAGGGTGCAGCCCAAGTCTCTGACAAATGCAGAGGTCAAGTGCTCCCTTCAAACCAAGGCCAAGTGATTTTAGCCAACAGTTCAACACTTATGAGATTTAGATAGGCAGTTGTATACTTGCATCCAAATCTTTTTTGTTCCTCACAGGAATTAAATTCACATTTTGACTCAGTAAGGTCAGTTTAAAACCATTAAGCTATAATATGTTTTTAAAAAGAGATAAAGCAGTTGTTCATCTTTGCTTGGCATATTAGAGGATTAACTGGAATCAGAGGAAGAAAGAACAATCATAAGGACAATCGATTCGCTAACCCAGTGATAAAAGCATTTTTTGGAGAATGAACTATGTTCTATTCCCCATTTTTAAGAGTGATTCAAGCTTTTTGTAACCCCTGACTCTGTTTTTATTTAATAAAAAGTGAATTAACTTTTTATACAAAGAAGCATAATACCTACACATTGAAACACAAATTTGCATTTTATTTCCTTACCAGGCATATTGGGTGAGCTCTAGCTGACCCAAACGCATGAAAAGAATATAACTTTAGCAAAGTGGTGGTTCATATAATGATTATAGAGGAGTATGCAAAATTCTTGTAGTAAAAAGAATGCATATTCAGTGGAATAATAATATTTTTATTTTGAATCTTGAACCATTTATGTGTCTCCTCTGTGGTATTTCTGTGCCTCACATGCTTGATCTCATTTTTGAGCTACACAGATATAGCAGGAACTTTTAAGTATCTATTGTATATAGTCCACTCATCTTGGTGAAAATTAGAACAGATACAATGCTCCTGAAATGCAACTGAGCATTATCTCACACTTAAGCCAATTGTTTGCTGGAAATCGATCAAAATACCTACTTCAAAACAAGGACTTCCACACTAGCTTTTGTTGAAATAATGACACTAGAGTAGGTATTTCCATACCTTGTCTGATGCAGAAATCCTGAGACGTATTAATCTGAAATTTCCTACACCCTCATTATTAGTTTTGATCTTTACTCCCTGCCTCCATCTCCATTTCCTCCAAATGATTTACTGGTAGAAGGCTTAATAGGATAATAGAGTCCTACAGAAATCTGCAAACCTGCCCTAAACAGAAATAACTTCAGGTTGTTTTGAGATTAGGAGGAACACAGGAATGCAAAGAATTTAATTAACAGATCTTTTAATAGTGCTAACAGAATAGACTACCTTTAATAAGAATCCATCACTGATAATCACTTTCTAGCCTGAGTAAAAGCTTTGTATGTCAGAAATGGTAAAACAGGATTGTTTATCTATTCTAATTATATGGAGAAATAAAGATATTTTCAGTGATTGGACAGATAAAACCACAGAATTAGGGAAAAAAAATAGAAAATATGTGGGTTTTCTTACTGAAGTAATTGCAGTGAAGAGTTGACTTCAGCTAATGAGCTCTAACACGGATTATAACTAGAGAGAGAAGAAAAAGAAAGAAAACCCCAGAAATCTGAGTAATGTTAGTTGATAACCACAGAACTCAGATACTCAGTTTTCTTCTTATGTATTTTCCCCAAACTCTCTGTTACTTATGTAGAACTAAACTGTGCACAATAAGCAGAGGACTTCTAGGCCTCATTAGACCTCAGGTTTCCTAGTTGCAAGGACACATATTCACTAGTCCACCCTTAAAAAAAGTAACATGCTTTTTCTGTGCTCTTAATTGGAGCCACTAGCACTTTAAAGATCTATAAGGTGATGGCAGCAGCACGAGTCGTTTGGAATAATTCTTCCAGCAGTTGGCTTCTCTGTGCTCTGTCTGAGCAAGTTACAGAAAACAATGAGGTTGCCTCCTGAAGCCTATTTTCTCAGTCTAGTAGTTTCTCCATCAGCTACTGGATAATGATTTATTGAGAATCCCAAATCCATCTGCTTTTTGAATTCCAGCAATGACGTAACATTTTTCTGAAATTTTTTTCCTTTATTAACTCTTGCAGTATTCATTTAATCAGTACTTCTTTCCCGCCTCTTCCTCTATTTTTAAATTAATTAATGAAGAACAATTTGCTGCTACTGGAACTTACAGGCAATATAGGCAGAAAAATATACCTATCCTTTTTCATCTTCACCATCTACCCAGAAACTAGTTCTTGTAACTGAACTAGTTAGCCCTGCTTCTTCATACTGTCTAGAGCAGTTGGATATTCCTCTGAGTTTAAGACACGTAAGAATTTGATGGATTTTCAGCATCCCTGGAAAAGAATTTGGAGTGAGGGGGTAAGTGGAAGGAGCATCAATTTCCCACCTTTATGTTCAACACAGCACAGAAAAGCAGACAGCTGTGAGTTTTTGTGGTGACAGACTAGCAGCGTAGATAGCCATTCTTAAGTAGGAACATACACATCACCTTTAATTTAATGAAAATAAAAGTATTATTTACTAATTTTAAATCATATTTCAAATTCTTCTAAATCCTAGTCCTTCTCCTATTATTTCTACACAGCAGCAATTTGTTCTAAATTAATTTTTGACAAAATTAATCTAATATATGCCATTCTTAATGGCTTTCTTGCTATTTGTAGTACCTGTTCTGCCACTCTTAAGATTCTCCTTCTGACCTAAGTGACTGCCTTCCTTCGTGTCTGAGTGTCAGCTAGGCTCTGAAAGTTAACCACAAGATCCCCATACTCAGAGAACTGGGCAAGTTAGTAGTTTTGTGTTATAGCCACTGTTAAAACACACTTTAATTTATCTTGTGGGTACAAGTCTGCCTAGTGATACACAATCAAAAGATGCATGTCTCTGTTAGAGTATCAAAACTGGCTCTTCCTCTAAGAACATAAATAAAATATGCTGTTCTGCCAGTAATGTTTTGGAGCACAGATAAGCAACAGTAAGCAGTTAGCAAGAAAACAAGAACTGGTGTAACCCCGTCTTGGAGATAATGAAGTCTTAAGATCTCCTTGGAAAAACAATTAACATCTAGGGAGTTTATCATGGTAATTAATTTTTCTAGGCAGAAAATAAGTCCAAACTCTCAAGCATGCTCCACAGAAAAGATGACAGATTATTCTTTGCAAAGCTAATTGAAAAAGTGTTACATAGCTACAGCAACAGGATCAGCAATATCAAAAACAAAGTAGGGTGAATGGGTGAAGTGTCCTGTATTTACCAAAGTTCTTTACAGAGACTGGAAAGGCTTCTCTTCAAAAGCAGTGTTGTGGACTTTCCTATTATCTCACAGTCAAAACCTAACTAGCTGTGGTTTAAAACTAGCAGAACTGATAGGCCTTGCTGTATAACTGTTCTTCTGCTGCCTAGCATCTTATAATTTACCACACTGCTTAGGAGGAATCCCCCATGGAGTTCTTTATGGTAGCAAATACTAGCAGAAATGTCAAATGAAGGATTGCAGCACATGAAAGGAGGTATTTGATTTGCCGTACTGATTTGGTTTTGAATAAAAACAGACTGTTTGTTACTTTAATGCAAAATATGACATAAAATCCCAGAAAAGTCAAAAACTTTGTGTTTTGTTTCAATGGGCTTTTGATCTACGTGTACTATATGTGCACATCCATTATAATGCTGAGCACAAAAGAACCCCCCTCAGGCTGTTAATGGCCTCTTTTTGATCTTTCTGTAATCCCACTCTTCAAAAATATAATGAAATACACCACACTGTCACAGAAATCACAGAAAACACATCTTTGAAATTAAAAATACTCTTGGAGAGTGTACACACCTTTGGAGTTTTTTCTGGCAAAATCTGTGGAAAACATCGATATGGCATTATGAAAAGAGAACCTTTACCAAGGACTGTTGGACAGACTTGGAGAAGTATTCAGGTACATAGAAAGCATGGATGATACATGGAGTTTCCAAGAATTTTCTGATTTTCACTGATTTAAAGGAAAATTCTCTTCACAGGTTCCTCTGAAGATGCATCTTGTAACTCCAACTGCAGTGAAACACTTTTGAATATCCCTTTAGATACCAGTTTGACAATTTAGGCACTTAAATTATTTTAAATTCTTGCTCTACACCTCAACAAACTGCAAGGAAAAGGAAGTGGGAAACAAGTTAAAAACAGACACCAGGAACTCAAGGCTTTTTCCAAAGGTTACTTGACGTTTGTTGTATGCAGAGCCAGTGTGCTCATGTCGCGTGTTGAAATGGGGATAAGCACTGACACCACTCAGTTTTGGCCATCCAAATTGTCCATTTGCTAAGGCATTCTCTGTAGCCTTTATCATCAGCAGGTTGGAGTAAGTTCCTGCAGAGGGTGGTTCCTGCTGATGTGGAGTGTTTTCAGTGCTAGGATCCTGGCTGGCTACTTTACCTAGCTAAAGCGGATAGTGAAAGTTCCACAAAGTCAATAGACCCTATAATATATGTTTTTAACTATTAGGTTACGATATAAGACTACTATTGTAACAATAGAAACCATTTGAGAATTTCCAACCTTGGGCAAAGAAATGCAGCATAGCATGGTAATTTTTGATGCGTGATTTAATTATTAAGGAGCACCAGCATTATATTACCCATTAGTGTTGTTGAAAGCATATTTTGACTTCCTCTCAAAGTGGGAAAGCTTATTTTCAATTCCATCAACACTAACTTTGTATTCTCTGTTCACGTTTATTATATTTTAGATTTAATATGAGTTCCCCTGTGTGAAAATTCAGAATTGACCATAAGGTTACTGTGTTTTATATGGAATACACAGAAGCCTGTTGTCTTTCCATGGATGTAACTATTTTATTTCTTCTTAATCCAAATTCTTTCATTACAAATTAAAATGTGGACAACATTTTAATTATGCGTTTAAATGCATAATGAACTGAAAACCTAATCTTACTTCTACAGCTTTTGGCGTGGAGTCCTATACATCTCTAGAACTTCATTACAAATAGAAGTAAACAGCCTACAAGTGGCCCTGTGTTTGCCTCTACTGAATTCCAGTATATTCTTCTTATATTTAGTGTCTTAAAACCATAAAAATTTCAACATAACTAGAGAACTGAATGAAAATTGAAGATATGTAAGCCTCAGGTAAATAAAATATGTTGCTGAGTGATGGGAAAGGAGAATTTTACTCAAATGCCGGTAACATATACAAGGGTCCAGCCAGCTTCCTACAGGTATCAGAATGACTATTTAAGTATTTCCCAGAACAGACAAAACTCCATGAAGAGATCATTAAGGGTATTATGTATCATAATACTCAAATCATTTTACTAGAATATAAAGAATGTAAGAAAAAATATATTCTGCTCCCTCTCCTGCAGTAGAGGAAGAACAGATTTGAACTTGGATCCTTTGCTTCAAGTGAACAGCTTAACAGTCTTTCCTTTCGGAAATTTTCAAATTAGGTATGTGTGAGATGTCTCATATGGAGCACTGAACTATCCTGGAGGCTAGAACACACAAGTAGAAAAACTGAATTCCGGTATTTATACATTCAAATTATTTACATAAAGCAGAAAAGCAATGCATTCATAGATCCAACAGAGATGTTAGAGCCACGTACTCAATTCCTGCACAGAAAAAGAAGAGCAAGACAAGGTGCGACGCATTTGGGTGAGGTAGGTGGGGCTGGTTGAAGCATTGATTAAAAATGTAACATTTTTTTATCCTAAATTGAGCAAATGTGCTGCCTTCTGAAATGCTGTATGAGAAGCATGAAGTACTACAGCTTCAATCTCAGCAACTTTGAGACAGCTCAAACTCTGTGTTTGATAGGGTATTTTTTGGTGAATTAACCATTCACTACGGAAAAACCAATCATTCAACTCCACTGTGGCTGCCTAGTATCCCAAGAATACTGATTTGATATAGTCTAATACTGGTTAGCTGCCATTTGTCTTGGGATAACTTTCAATGAGTGATACAATTGTGAATTATGTAAACACAAATGCAGTAACAAATGTCTCTTGCTAATGTTGATTGTTTCTTAGTAATTGTATGTATAATTCCTGTAATTATAATGTTATTTATTATGCTAATTTACTACAGAGTTCCCATTAATTATTTCTAAATATGATTGGACTGCTTGCTATTTCTGACACTTGATGCAGCTAGGAATGATGTGGACTACATTTTAACTAATGTTGGTCTTGTTTTTTACATGGTGTACTGTGTGCTGCAAGTTTTTGTGGGTTTTTCTTACTTTTCTGCCTTTGCTGATGAAGTAGCTTGTTGTAAAGATGCAGCATAGAACAAAGGCATTTGCCAAGGCTTTTTTTAAAAAGCAAGCAAACAAACGGGTGGAGCCTTAAAAAAATTGTGTATGTATATGCATAAAGATCTATCTATCTCAGAAACTAGATATAAATTACACATTTAAGGTCTTATTCTCTAGTTTGAAAATGGTGAAATAAACTCTTGGGAAAGGTACTGGAAGTGTTACTGAGCACTCTATTGAAAGTGTAGGGAGGGAGTGCACATCTTGATTGATTCTCAGATAACCAGGAAAAGAAGTAAAAAAGAGAAACTGCCTAAAGGCATTGCACTTTTCCATGTCTGATCCTGATTGTTCTTCAGGAAGTTATCTGGACAAGAAATGCATTAAAAAAAAGCAAGAAAGAAATCAGCAAGGCTGGAAAAGCAAGGATAAGTACAAGGGGTGAATGACAGCTAAAAGCAATCTGAATGACTACAAATGGAAGTTTTAACTTAAAGGATCTTAAAAGTGTCTTACTAAGCACAAAATATTTTTGGCCTCAAAAGCCCCAGAAGTCCATCTCCATGGCAGGTCAACCTATTTAAACAGAAAGGTCAGACTGTCAAGGAAACTAAACTGCCTCACAGAGCTGTAGAGCAGATGGTGAACTGGGAGGTAGCTTAGTGCACTCCTCCAACCTCCTATCCTTCAATATTTCACACTTGGCTCCACAGTTAGCAGTGTAACAGATATGAGCTCACTGAGTTTCAGGCACAAGTAACTATCCTGAGAAGAAGTAAGGAGGCAAAGCAAGCTTCAGCCCCTTTGTGCCACAAAGAGAACTCCAGTTTCCTAAATAGTTGTCTTCCATAATCTGTTCACCTTTTCAGAGTTGTCTGGTTCTTCCTTTAAAAACAATGACCTTTGATGCTGGATAATGTGTTTGCTGCTGACACACAGAGAAGAGCAGAGCCCTTGGGGTAGAGCCTTCAGCTTTTTCTCCCATCCCATAGTTTCCCTGGTGTAGTGGGTTTGTTCACATTTCTTACCTTCTGTGAGATAAGAATTAGGAGGAATACAAAGCAGGCTCTAAACTTAAAGAATATAAAGAAGTTTATTAACAGAACTAAAAGAAAAAAAGAATATTAAGGGTCAGAATAAACCTTCAGAACACTTCTCTTCCCCTCATCCTCCCCCCTCCTCCGACTTACAACATAAAGACACAAACTTAGGATTATTTCAGTCAGTTTACCACCTCTGTAATAGTCTTTCATCAGTTCACTTGGGGAGAGGAGTCTCTTTTGCCCATGCTATGGGGTTTTTCCACAAGAAACAGTCTTCTCGTGGCTTCAAAGTCACAGCACAACAGCTGCCCAGGGTGGTTTTCTGTTGGCATATGTGACTCCCTTCCCTCGACTTACAGCTTTCCCCATAATTGTTTTCGAGGGTTCAATCTTAGCTAATGGGGTATTATTTTGAGGATGAGCTGTTCAAGAGCAAAGGTTCT